>SATY01000533.1:0-24086 GCA_004335155.1 Ascochyta viciae
GGGTTTCTTTTTCATGTTTGTTCAGGCATGTGTAGTAGGGTGGAAGTTTGGTGTGGTCTTGGCATCATGAACGACTCACTCGTATGAACGACTCACCCGTGGAGTACGTTATCGTCAACAGGGCTGTTTCGGAACACTCAGGTTATGCCAGACCCACCTACACTACTTATGCCAGCTACCAAAGTATGCGTTCGGTGTTGAGTCGGGCCTGTCAAGAGCTTGTTTTCCAGGTGCGACACAGTGCGGCCGGTAGAACCGTAATGAATCCGTTGTACACCTGCTACTAGATCTCGCACACGACTAGATGACAATCATGAGCGTTGATGTTATGGCACTGCAGGCACGCTTCTGGTCTACTGATTGGGAAATAACAAAAACCTAATTCTTACACTGAGGCTCGGATATCGACCTACTCCTTAATACTACGTGTCTAAAGCTTACAGTATGGCAGAAATTAGTATTTTATTCTTAAACATGCTAATAAGGGAATAGGTCGAGTTCTTGTAAAAACACGCACTCGTGGTTCACTCTATACCTTATCAGATTGTACTGGCTTAATAGCTTACTAAGGTATCTGGCGAAAGTAGAGTCCCACGGCCAGTACATTATACAGGGGGCGCAAGTGCTTAGCAACTGTATTACCTAAGGTATTATACATTTTTGCCTAATTAGCAGAGCTAGGTTGTCTATGTTATTTGTTGGAGCATCTGTGCGCGCTTGTTATACAAGGGTGGTGCCTAAATAAGTGAGAATACGATTTTGCCACACCCGGGGTATTCCTCTTGTAAAAGATCACTAAATGCTCAGTGCAAGCTCACTCGTATTCTCACTTATTCAGGCACCCCCCTTGTAAACATTGATAGGCGCTTCTGCACCAGAGCCACCGCACTGGCCATAGGACTCTACTTTCGCCGGATACCATAGTACAGCCCTCTAACACTTCCTTATTTCCATTAATTCCATGTATTGATACTTGTTCTAGCCTCGTGAGATTTATATACAGCTTTCTAACAATTACTTCGGCAGCTCTGCACAGCTTGGATGACGCACGTGCAAGTACTTTGAATACCCACCTACCATAATACAGTCTGTACTGTCTTATTGGTCGGTAGTTCGAGCTTCCGGCAGCCCTCCAATTACGTTTATGAACACACCATGGATTACCTGTCATCCTCTCTTACTAGCTCTGTTGCTCAATCTTGAGGTAGCTAGCCTGCTATTAGCCCTGCTCTGCAATAAGTTCATTCATTTGCAAAGCTCACTACCGATAGCAGTTCTTCTCATCCAAGCGGAAGCAGCGGAAACGGTGCCAAGTCCGCTTTAACGCACGCACCATACATCAAGCTTCTCGCCCCGTTTCGAATACGCTTTCTCCATAGCTTGCATGGATCTGCTGCATTCCTCCCCATCATCATCCCCTTGCAGGTGAATGGCTTTGAACAAGTCGTCAAGAACCAGCCTCTCACAATATACAGCACAGCACGCTAGACACTGTCATCTTAAAACCAAATGCATGGAGTTGATATGCGTCTATAAGCCTGAGACTAAAACTGCCTCCCTCTAGCCTGAAGACATGAAACGCGGGTATATCGCCACACGACCAGTAAACCAATCCCTGTGATAAATCTCAGATGACGCCAACTCATCTCCCCACCCTCAACTCGTACTCCTCAGCGACCCGACCGAATCCCAATCCGCTCGTCCCCGCCTCCACCAAAGTCCTCGCCCAAAATTCCGCCTCCGCCTCCAGCCCAGGGCCCACCTGCTCCTCCACCGATGCCAGCGATCTTGTTATCGTGTATCGAAACGCCGCCGTTGTAGGTTTTGCGTTTTTGGCTGCGGGATTTGTGGGTCGATGGGTTGTCTTGTTTACTAGATGTGCAGCCCATGGTTGTGGTCTGTATGTTTGCAGTGGTCGGATAAGGGGTGGGAGTTATTTTGGTATATTTGTTTGTGTTTCGGTAGGTACTCTCCGAGATATTCGCGGATTGATGTTGTAGCAGAAAAGGTAAAGTAGGTATTTGATGAAGTTGAACTTTTACAAAAAGTAGATTTAGAGTAACGGTTAAGTACAACACCTTCGTCCCCCGACTCCCCATATATATGTATGCATTCTACTCACCCACCTACCAGCATCTCCCATCTCCATTCCCCACATCGCACTACACTGCCACCCTCCCTACCATCCAGCTTCTCCCATTCAGGGCATGTTCGGAGTCCCGATCTAAGGCCTCCAACAAAGAGTGACGTCATGGGCCCACAAGAGATCACCGGCCGATTGAGTGAACGCCGGACTTGGCCAACGAACGCTGAGAGCCGCAATGGCTAGGGTCCGAACGAACCGAGCTAGCCGTCTGAAGTGTGCTTTTGGGAGGCTGTGAAAGGATGGATGGTATGATGTTGTGGGTGAGGCGAATCCTCAGGCATGTTGTTTGGGGAATAGGCTACTTAACGCAGAACAACACCACAACTTCTACTTAAGGCAGAGTATTTGCTGTGGAACAATTTATGTTTACAAAGCTGTGTAATTGAGGAGTTTTGACGCATGTAAAAGTGTCCGGCCAAAAGAAACAAGTCTCTTTGTACATGGTGATAGTATTGAATCGGGTCTTGATGTCAGACAACCAGTTCAGCCGTTATGGGTGTATCCAAGCACTAAACAGCGATATTATTGATCCTCCTCCACCTCGCTCCCACTGTCCATATCCTCATCTGCACTCTCATCACTATCCTCCTCCTCCGAAGACTCCCCACTCCCCTCGTCAAACCACATGCGAAGTGAGCGATCCCAGTGCCTCCTCCCAGAAAGATAGTTCTCCAAGCTGTACCCGATATTATCCCACGGATCGCTACTGAACGCCGTCCCGCTCGCCTCTCCTGTGTGATGAGACACGCCGACCTCTGCATAGCTATTGCACGGGAGCTGGTCGAGTTTGAGCGTCATGCGGTTGGGGTGGTTGCGGATGGCGTCCCATAGCTCGCGCCACTCACCGTCGTCACCGTGGCAGCCGTCGAGTTGGAGGTACTCCAAGACGGGGCATTGGTGCAGGAAGAGCGCGAACGAGGAGAGGCAGAGGGAGATGCCGGTTGTGAAGCTTTTGAGGGCTGGGAAAGCGAGGGGTTCGTTCGGGACTGTGATGTCCGAGGGTGGCCAGTCCATGTCGTAGCAACTGAAGTTTGGAAACAGGACTAACTTTTGCAGACTGGTGCTGCACTTGCGCAATAATGTTGTGATGGCGTGGTTGCAGTGGGCGTGCACGGCAGCTTCGCGCTCTGAACCAGAACCATAGTCCTCCCTGGGTTCCGCTCCCAACGGGCCAAATGTGAGGATTTGGAGGTTGGCCAAGTCGAGGCCGTCCAATACGCCGTTGCGCGCCCAGGCAAAGTTACCGTCGACAACGCACTCGACGTCTAGTCGAGTGATCTTAGTTCGGGCGGCAGCGAGACTTGCGATGACTGTGCTGTAGAGCGCTTCTCCCACCGGTTCTTGAAGGCGCCTGCACACCGCTTTGTCATGGCCTCTGCCGTAGTAGTGCTCGTGTGGCTGAACGTCGCAGCCCAGATCCCTCCAGTTGCTCTCGCCCCTGCCGTCAAACTCCCATCTTCCAACCCTGAAGACCTGCACATTCGGTAGTTGCATACATACTCTCATCCAAGCGCGTTGCACTTGCTGTGTCTCAAACATATCGTGTATGCATCGAGCATGCTGCATGTAGTGCTCGAAACCTTCACCAATCTCTGCGCTCGAGAAGGGCATCTTCCCATCCATGTACTGTTGCACGAAGCCGGTTAATCCCAGCTCTGCAAACTGGTCTCTTCCTATAGGGATAGGATTGCTAAAATCTTTTCCTGTTCTCATCTTCTGCAGACCCTTTCGGTTCATGGCGTAGCAAAATTGTTGCAACGGCGTGACTAGGACAATGTCTTGGAAGACATCTTCCGTCATGGCCTAGCTGTACTTGCTAGGCTCCATCGCAATCGACTTGACATACGGTTTGATCACCGACAGGTCCAGCGTTTCCGCAAGATGCACCTGCTCAGACGAAGCCACGAGACGAATGCCATGGAAGAGCTTCTCTAGCAGTCTCGGCAGGTAAGCGTACTGCCTGCAGGCAAGACGTAGTGACTTGAGGGTGGCATGATCGACGCTGCATTCCATTGTTAGAGCCTGGACAGATAGTAGGCTGTAATGCTCAGGACGAACATATCTCCAGACCACGTCCTTGAGCTGCTCGAATAGCGTTGGTCCAGAACCATGGTCAAGAGTTCGACCGGAAGCCTGGTGAAGGCTGGTGTGGTGGATGCAACGAAGGCCTCCATCATGTACGAAATGTGTTTGTCGATTCTTCTGTATGCGCCCGTAAAGCAAGAGCATCGACTGGGTATTTAACCACTTGAAGTTCGCCAGGCAACTGCGCTAAGGTAGCCAAGACACGGGATAAGGCTATTCTGAGTGTGTGAAAGCCTTTTATAGCATAGCCCTACCGATTTCTTATCGACAGCAAAAGACCCGTGAATGTGATGGTATCGATCTGAAAGTTGAAACGCACAATCCGCTGCCTAACCGACATGCTGAGGCCCTCATCTTGCATCTGCGCCTGAACTCCAGCCAATGCTGACTTCTCGCGTGTTGCAGCAGGACACTACACAACCTCCTCGACCATCCTCCCACTCCAAGGTGTCTTACTCGCGGGCGCCGTCGTGCCAGCGAACACGCTGCCTACCGGGGCCTGCAGCCATTCATCTGGGACTGCCAGTTTTGTGCCCTTTGCGTTTTGGATGTACCGTACGAACCGCGGGTTGGCGCGTTCCTGGTCAAGCTCTTCTTCCTGCCCTGATTCGCCAAGCTCGGCGGCAGCGCTCTTGCGGCCTCGCTTTGGAGGCTGCTTTTTGAGCAGGCGGTTGATGGTATCGAGCTGGTAGGGTTAGCAGTGCACAGAGTGTCACTTGATAATGAACGCACCTTCTCCTCCTCATTCCTCTTCTCGCTCAAGTTCTTCCTACGTCTCGCCATCTCCGCCCTTCTCATGGCGTGCTCTTCGGCTGTGAGGTGCTTCTTTTTCTGCGCCTCGTTGCTCAGCGCAAGCAGGCTCCCGTCTTCCTCCTGCTCCAGCACAGCACGCTGTCGCCGCGTCAGCTTGCTCATGTCAGGCGTCTGGCCGTGGCTCATGTCCTCGTCGCTGTCCATGTCCACATCGCCATCTGGGCCAGCGAGCTCGTCGTCGTCCTCTCCTTCTGCGTCTTCGTCTTCGCCCTCGGCGTCCTCCAAGTCGTCGAGATCCGAGTCGGGGTCACTGAGCTCGTCGTCGTCGTCGTCTGACATGGCCATTTCTTTAGCCTCGACCGAGTCTTGGGCTTTTGTGACGCTGATCTTTGGTTTTGGAGCCACTGGTATCGCCTTGCTTGTGGGTACTACAACGGGGTCCTCGTCGTCTTCATCGCCCTCGGCATCCATGTCCTCTTCCTCCTCGCTCCCTTCAGCGTCTACGTCGTCGTCGTCGTCGTCGTCGTCGTCGTCGTCGTCGTCCACGTCCATGGCATCGACTTCGTCCGCCTCGTCCTCGTTGTCATCCTCGTCTTCGTCCTCTTCGCTGTCCACCTCGCGCACGACACGGCTGCTCCGCGAGGCACGCTTGCCTGAGACGATGTTGGTGCGGCTGAGGTTGCCCTTGCTAACGGCAGGCACGCCTATGGCCTGGCGCAGCTTGTTGGGGGACGACTTGACGGTCAGAGAAAGGGACTGGCGAGTTTCCTCGGGCGAGGAGCGCTGGATGGTGGCGGACGGCGCATCGTGGCGGCCTGCTGTGCCGCGGCGTGGGCGTGTGGAGGAGGCAGTGGGTGCACTGGGAGGGGAGTTAGGAGCTGCGCGGGTGCGGAGGCGGGCCATGGTGGTGTGAGGGAGGCGTGAGGGAGTGAGGGAGGTGTGGAGGTGAAGGTGAAGGACGAGTCAAGGCGCGGAGGATGGCGTCAGTTGGCGACTTTGTTCAGTTGGATGCGCGCAGGGATTCACGCGGGTGGCACAGCGTAGTGCTGAGAGGTCATGGCATTGGCTTGATGCGGAGCTTCCTGCAGCGCATCGTCTGCTCGCCGCTCACGTTGCCGCCTTGTGTCTCGCTGCGTGGCCCGTGGCGCAAAAGAAAGAAGGCGCAAACCCACGCGTGTCCCGTGTGTGTGTGTGCGTGTTGCTGGGGCGGTCAGCCACATACATACCTGCTGTTGTTCCATTCGACCTTGTCCTCCGAGTCGTCGTACTCGGTACTAAGCCGCCGTAAGCGCTTGGCTGCCCGGTCCGTCATCGCAGGAATATGCGCAAAGGTACGAATAAGCGAAGCAGTGTGTGTGAGGAGGTGAGTGACGTCGTCGAGGTGTAAAGCGCGATGTTGCAGTGCATCAGACCTCACGTCGTCTTCCCCAGAATTTCCAAAGTGGAAAGGCGCGCCCGTGCCTCGGTATCTAACATACACAGTAGTACTCCACGTTACATCACACTCCTGGCCATATAGACATGGACAAGTTTCTGCTACTGATGTGTTGTTTCTGATTTGGAACTTTGAGCTCACACAACGAGGCATCCATCAAGCTACTCAAAATGTTACATTCAATCATTTCTTTCTTTGTCTATCAAAGCAAATCCTACGTCTATCCTTCAGGTATTCAGTCTGATAGAGGGAAGATCAACCAGCAGGGGTCTGAAGGAGCGACCTCTCACGGCGGCAGTCCCTTCGAGGCAATCAGACCTGTGCGATCATAGAACTCTCGCATCTCATCATCCTTCAACACATCATACGCCTGGTTGATCTGCGCCATACGGCCCGTCGCCGCCTTCTTCGCCGCCGCACTGCCCATCTCACGATCCGGGTGGTGCTTGATGCTTAGCTTTCGGTGCGCTTGCTTGATGCTTTCTGCGCTCGCCGATGCTGAAACCCCCAACGTCACGTACAGATCCTCGGCGGGCTTGGTGCCGGAGAAATTCATCGGTCGCTGGCTGCGTCCGTAGTCAGATGGTGGGCCGTCGTTGTCTTCTGGGTCATAGCTGAAGTACGAGGAGGAAGAGAAGCCGCCTGGACGACGCTCTTCCGTGCGATAGCCGCGTGGTCCTCCACGAGAGGAGAAGCGAGGCTCATGGTCGTCGTAGGCGCTGTTGCGGCCGCCAAAAGGTGATGAGAAACCGCCAGGACGACGTGCTCCTGTCCGGTAGCCACGCGGTGCATGGCGAGAGTTCTCCCCATTCTCGTAGCCGTCAGACGACGAATAGCCGCGACGGCTCTGGAAGCGTGGGCCATCATCTTCGTAGTAAGACTGCCCACGGGAAGGCTCTGGCTCCTCTGTGAAGTATTCATCGAACCGCGGATCTTCCCATCCAGGCGGCCGAGTTGCCTCAGTACGAGGACCACGCGTAGAGTGCGAGCGTGATGAGCCAGAACCTCGACTACCGTAGCCCTCGTCATCATCGAGAGCATCTCCCATACCGCTGAAGTTGCTAAACGCAGAAGGTCGTGATGACTTCGGTCGCCGAGATGCACCAGCTGCAGCTGCTCGGTAGGCCTTACCAGCCTCTCGGATGTAGAACTTCTCAGCCTGTTGACGAGCATAATCTTTGGAAGCACCCTTGTCGAGCCATTCATCGATTACAGCGATCGTCCCAGCCTTGATCTCTTCCGGGGTCAAGATGTGAGAAGACTCGCCATTTCGGCCGCCACCGTCACCACGTGAACGATCGTGGGGCTTGCTGCCATAGAATTCGCGCTCGAATTGCGTTTCGCGCGCGGGCGTGTCACGGACTTCTTCCGCGTACTCCCGCTCAGGGGAGTCTCGGGAAAGGACACCAGGTCCGAACGGTCCACGAAGGCTCTGACCCGTCTTCTCAAGTAAAAACTTTTCAGCTGTCTTGCGGGCTTCGTCGCGCGACAGGCCTTCATCGTGGTAATAGTGCGATTCCATCGCTTCATACAGTTGCTTGAGCTCTGTCCTGCTGTATCGGCCTGCGCCGCTGTATCGACCAGGCATGATGTAGATGGTGGTTTTGTGTATTAGCTACTAGAAGAAGTGTGCTGAAGTGCTAGCAGGTCTCGAGCTATCAACTATGAGGGACTTCAAGTGAAGGAGTCGCTGTCTGTGAGCAAGTGCTAAAACTGCAGAGTGAAAGCAAAGGCTCTACGTGCAGTTGAATGTTGCCCAGCAGAACTGCTTGTGGTTATCTCAGGAGACTTCGAGCCAGAATATGACTGTCCGAGGCAGTGTGACGGAAACTCATCGTGCGTTCACAGTACTGGGTGAAAACAACGGTATGTTGTGACTGTCGCTGTGTGTGCCGAGTGAAATGGGTTTGTAGATGCATGTTGCTACGTCAGTCCTATGCATTCCCGTAGAGCTGTTGGAGATGCCTGTACTCTGAGAGTATGTTCTGCAACAGGGTGTCATCTGGACAAGAGACAATCTCCACGCACACAGCAGTCCAGAAAATGTGCCAGAAAAGGAGAATGCGTATAACAAACCTGCCTGAGCTGCTGTGGGCGTTTTGAAGCAGATTCCCAACGTCGATGGCCAAGGCCGAGCGCAAACCTTAGCATAAAAAACCCTTCCTGGTATTATGTGAAGCGTCGCGGAATACAGCGTGGTGGAGGTTCGATGACTGATCAACAAAGGAAGTCGATTACGGCTAACAAAACCGGGCCGCGCCCGCGCCCGCGGCTTTGCCTCCGCTTGCTTAGAAACTCCAGAACACGTCAATGGCGCGATGAGTGATGTTCTCCGCGCAATTTGTCCGACGTGTGCAAGATCCATGGCTGGATGGGAAACTCGGTGTTATGCAAGCTGGATTGACGCCGGCTTTGCTCTGTGATTCGCCGGCCCACTGTTCCTTTCTCTTACATTCTCAACCCATCCATGTCGATGAGGCTGTAGGCTAGGTTGTGATTGTACGATGCTGATATAATAGAGCGGAATACAGACCCTGGCATGTCGTGCTTGGGGGCTTCACGAAGTATATAAGATGGGTTGAGGTCTGTACGAAGTAGGCATTATCACTACATCAACAACCAGCCCGCCGACCAGTCTTATCTCATATCACTCCATCCATACAGCAAAACATACATCGAGAAACACAACAACATGTCTATTAAGAACGTCATCATCATCGGCGCTGGAGGAAACCTTGGACCATCCGTGCTGAAGGCCTTCCTTAATTCTTCATTCAACACCAGCGTCCTCTCCCGTGAGGGCTCCAGCTCCACATTCCCATCAGGCGTCAATGTTCTGCGCGCCAACTACGAGTCCATCGACAGCCTCAAGCAGGCATTCCAAGGGCAGGATGCTGTCATCTCCATCGTCGGTGGCAGTGCTCTCGGCGATCAGAACAAGCTCATCGACGCCGCAGTCGCAGCAGGCGTGAAGCGATTCATCCCCTCTGAGTACGGCGTCGACACCACCAACCCCAAAGTGCTAGCCATCGCCCCCTTCTTCCAAGCCAAGATCAGCACAGTAGATCACCTCAAGAGCAAAGAGGACGCGCTCAGCTGGACCGCCGTAGCGACCGGAGCTTTCCTTGACTGGGGCCTCAAGGTCGGCTTCCTAGGACTCAACTCCGCCAACAAGACAGCCACCATCTTCGACAGCGGCAATGCCAAGTTCTCCACCACAAACCTCAGCACCATCGGCACTGCGCTCGTCAAGGTACTGGAGAACGCCGAGGCCACCAAGAACCAGCGCGTATACGTAGGCGAGTTCCAGGTATCGCAAAACGAGATCCTGGCTGCGGCGGAGAAGATCACGGGAGAGAAGTGGACGGTCAATAAGGTCAGCGCGAAGGATCACACTGCAGCGGGCAACGGGCTGCTGCAGAAGGGCGACTTCTCCGGCATCGCGAATCTGATTCAGTCGGTTATCTTCAATGATGAGGAGTTGGCTGATTTACGAAAAGCGGGGCTGTGGAACGAGAAGTTGGGCATCGCGCAAGGGAGCTTTGAGGATAGCCTCAAGGCAGGGCTTGCAGGCAAGCTGGTGCATGAAGTTTAGAACTAGCAAAGAAAATAAGAACTGAATGACTTTCACTGCCATACTTCAGGGTGTTGATGTTGCCTTGATTTGTGAGTTATTTTAATTGGATGGCTGGTTCATGATTTGTCCAGTCCTGAGATATTCACCTCCTACTTCATGAAGGTGTTCACTGGCAGGCGGTACACATCGATGGTCCAGTACGGCCTCCGTGTGCCCTCCCATTCCTTGCTTCCGTGCAGACCAGCGGGCACCTTGATGTCTTCCCAGGTCGTGTCGAAGCCAGCTTCGAACAGATCAATCTCGGACACCTTTGTGTAGACGTCGTAGCAGATCTGTCGGTCAGCGCCCAGGCCGTTGTACCACCCAAACTTTCCATCCTTGGCGAGCAGCTGGATGACGTACTCGGCGAAGAACTCCTTCAGCGCCGCGTAGTCCTCGGCGAAGGTGTCGTAGTAGATGGCGTCCAGAACAACACCCTGCTCGACGAGCTTGGGAAGGATATCCTGCCAGCGACCCTCGTGGATGTGGACGTTGGGCTTGTCGTACCATCCTGTCTCCCTCAAGCGCTGGTGAACCTGCGGGTGTGCTTCGATGATGTGGTGTTCAGAAGGGTCGTGTGTCAGGATGGCTGTGTCAACGATACCCATTCCGTGACCAACGTTCATAGTTCGCAGGCCCTTCTTGGGGATCAGAGTCTCAGCGTGGCGCTGCATGATCTCGGTCTCCCAGTCCATCATGACGGCGTTGTCGCTCTCGTCGAGCAGGATGCCGGGCTTGTAGCGCAGCTGACTGCGGATGTACGCTTTGTTGTCCAGAGAGACGTCGTCAAGCACTTTCTCCTCGACAGCTTCTGTGACGGCTTGAGCCTCGTCTTCCGAGACCTTCTGCTTCTTGACCGCAGGCTGCTCCTCGCTGACCTCATCGTCCTCCTCTTCCACTTCAATGGCGGACGTACCAAGTCCAAGGGCCTGCATTTTAGCAAAAAGCAATTCAGCGCGGACACCAGCTTCGACCATCAAGTCGTAGATCTTCTGCTGGCCAAGGCGGAGAGCAATGCATCCTGGAGTCTCGTCCTCCTTGTTCAAGTCGTTCCAGATGGCGCCATTCTCAAGCAGAACATTGACGGTTTGGATGGCGTTTTCATCTGCATCTTTTCCCTCCTCAGCCTGGCCGCAAGACGCAATGGCAGCGTGGAGCGGCGAAGTTGCAACTGTTGCTGTGGGGTCCTGGACATTAGCCGAGCCCTCGTTGAGCGCGACCTTCAGCGCAGGGACATCGTGGCGCTCTGCCGCAGAGATGATGCGCTTGGCGAGGAGGATCTCTTGTTCAGTCGCTTGCTCTGCCATCTTGTTATGTTGTTTTGCTCTGTTGCTCTGGGTGATTTCTGATATTTTTTGCTATTGCAGGGATCGCGACAAAATAAGCGAATGCTAGTGCCTCACCCCTCCTTCCTGTTGCAGTTAGCAGATGAAATGGTCAGGTACCAAAATGGAAGTAAAGATATGTGAAAATGTTCAGTCTTGACTGTATTAGCTTTTGGGTGTTTCCCGATACTAAATCCTAACTGACACCCGAATGCAATTTACCATACTAACGGGCTCCCCCACTCGCTTTGTACCTTGCATACGGATTATTCTCTCTAGTCGGCAAGTCCTGGGACGACGTTCTAGCAGTAGTTCCCCGCTTCTGAGCCTCTGAAGTAGCTTCAGATTTTGAGCTTGTTGCTGGTTTCATCTTGAACACAGAGAGGAGACTCTGCCGCTCCTGCTCTGTATCGCTGGTCAGGTCGATAATCTCGTTTTCTTCCTGGGCTGGACGTCGATTGCCCTTTTGGGGTTCGTGAGTCGAGCGTGGACGAGGTGGCATCTGTGACGTGACTTCAGACACTGGAACGCCGCCCGATTGCGGGTGTTCTCGATGATCGAAGCCAGTAAGACTGCTCAACATTGGCGCTATAGGAGCGTGAGACTGCACTGCGCGAACATCCCCATCCATTTCGAGAGCCTGCACCGAGGTAGTGGGAGAATTATGAGAGGGGTTGTAGCCATTTGACTCGGTAAAACGTTGCTGGCGTGCTTCAGCAGGCGTCCGACTGATTTGACTCCGCGCACTAACGACAGAGCTGGGCGCAGTTCGAGGTGGTGCTGGGGATGCTGGCGTCTTCCTCGTAACATCTGTCTGGACCACAGGCTGAGGGCTTTGTATTGGAGCGTGTGTAGGCTTTGGTGGCAATTCTGGTTCCGAACGTATCCATTCTGGAGGCAGATCGGTCGGTGGAAGATAAGTGCTCGGTGTAGATGCCGCCAGTTGGTCGAGCGGGCTGTCACCGATACGTCGTCGCTTAAGCACACGCGCATCAGACAGAGGGGAGGGTTCTAGTTCCTGCTTGACGACTACAGGCACCTCCTCGGCTGTCGTCACGGCTGGCCGTGTTGTCCGGGCTGTAGCTCTGCCTCTCTTTGGCGCAGCAGCGGCAGCCGTTATAGCCGCTGCAGTTGAGCCTCCCGCAGATGCCGCAGCGCTATTCTTCGGTCGCTGTGTTGTTTGCCGGTCCACAGTGCTTCCGTCTACAGCGCCGCGGATCCCTTCGAGTTCGTCGATGTACTCCCAGAACCATTTCCACACAGACGCGTTGAGCCGGAGGTCGGCGAAGTTCTCACGGACAGCAGTTCGCATCGCCTGGATGTCGCCAAGCAGCAATCGGTTGTTACGTGTCTCGGAGTGCATTGAGATCAAGACCGTGACTGCAACCATCTCAACAGGAGCGAATGTCTGCACGCCCCGCAGGTACTTGTTGCCGTTCGTGAATGTGTCAGGATCCGCTTTGATGAGCTCCTCAAACGTGACCCAAACAATTCTAAGATGTGATTTGAGCCCATCGTCGACAGCACCTTTATTGCTCAGCAGCTTAGGTAGATGTGTGTGATTTGTTTTCAGCATAGGGACGCCGTTGGCATTCGTTGGGTGCATGCATTCGACGATCTGACTGAAACACGACAGGGTAAGCTGGAAGTCCTTTGACCGTGCCCGGTCTTTCATGAGAGCGTATACGTCCGGGAAGCTTTCAACAAAAAGACTCGCGAGTTCTTGCCAGGGCCCCGTCGACGCGCGCATCTTCTCCGCGAGGTTTAGCTGCACCCCCATTTGAACTCTAGCAAAGAGGTCCTCTTCTTGCTCTGGTGACAGGTTGTTGAATTCGAAGGATACGAAGTCTTTCTTGTAAAACTGTCGCTGCTGTTGCTCTGAGAGAACGCGCTTTCGCTTGCTGCCAACAGGCTCACAAAACCACCACTTCTCTCCGCGATGGTCGTGACATGGAATCAGGCCTTTGATGAACGCGAGGACCGAAGACAGACGCTGTTTGCCGTCAACGCAAACGAGTGTCTCTTGAAGAGCCGCGTCGTTTTGATCTACGCGTGGTTTTTTGTTCAGGATGATGGGGGGGATGTAGAAATTCTCTAGATGCTATGGTTAGCTACGCTACTTGCAGCGGTGATGTGCACTCACCCATCAGCGAGTCGACCAAGCCCGTCATCCGATCAGCTGTATCGCAGCGTTAGTGTGGTCGCAGCGCGTGTGCGTGAGTTGCCAACTCACCTGTCCAAACAACCTCTCGCTGGTAGGCTGGGTCGACGTCTATCCCACCGCTCTGCATGAGCTCTGTATGGATCAGCTGGCAGTCACTCTTGAAATAGACATTTGCTTACTCATCAGGTAGTCTAGGGAGCGCATGAGAACCGTTGGCTTTGGCAGCTGAGGCCGCGGCCTGTAGGTCTCATCATCCACATCCTCATTTTTAATGAACGGCTGAGGTGCGCCATCGTAGTTTGCTCTGTTTGTGGAGCGAGAAGGTCTGGCACTGGCCTGGTTGAGCGCCATAGCCAGGCCTAGGGTAGTGGTGTTGTTAGAGCCTAAAGCCAGGTGCTGCAGGATGCCTAATACAAGGTAGCCTTAATTTAGTCTAGCTAGCTCCAACTACCTAGGTGAGAGAAGGTGAGAGTAGAGCAGCAAATTATTATTACTTAGAGTAACTAGGCTCCTTAAAGGCTGCTGCTAAGCTCTTACAGTAAATCCTTAGAAAAAAGAGTGAGTAAAGAAGAGGTCTTTATAGGGCAAAACGTGGGGCTTGCGCGCTAGGGGCTTGGCTGCAGCAATAAAACAGGTCTTAGACAACAGCAATGAACTGCTGTTTCTGCTTTGTGTGATTATCTGGCTATACCATAACTTCCTCCCTGTGGAAATCTGCCATGCCGTCTCTAACCACCTTCCGCAGCTGCGCGGCTGCACGACCCATCTCACCGCCTGCTTTTAGGGCCTGCTCTAGACCTACAACAACAGCGGCCTCTGCCCTGTCGTTGAACACTCTCTGTCGATCCTCGCGGTCCTCAAACATCTCTGCTTCTTCGTCCCGTGTCGCGCTGAAGAGATTCAGATGTGCGTACACGTTCGACCGCTCAGACAGCATGTGGTGCTCTGTTTGCCACAGCGGGAAACTGCCGTCGTGTGTGATCGACGCCATCTGTGCGTGATACAACCCGGCTCGCAGGAACGAGGTGAGAGCATCCATCTGCTTCACCTGAAGCTTCGCATCGCTTTTGCCGTACGACTTTGCCTGCGACCATTTCCCCTCTCCTTCGGGTTTCCAGACAAGCAGGCTCAGGAAGCATTTCAGCATCTTCACCCATCCACCGGCACAGCTCACAACTTCATCACCTGCAACGCCGATGAGCCACTGGAGCACCTCAAGAGCAAACGTGCGAATTTCTACAGACAGATGCGTCATTCCAGCTCTTGTGTGCAGGAGGAGTTGGTCTGCATGAGTGGCAACATCGTTCTCCGGCAGGACCTTGAGCAGCTTCAGCAACTGCTGCCGAACGGCATTTGAGGCGTCCAAGATCAGTTTCTGCACAGCGGGAATGATGACTGAAGCAGGCTGGGGTAGCGAACTGCCTGGCGCAACGCCTGTGATGGCTGTGGTGAGAAAAGCCAGGGATTCCTGTCGCTGCTTGTCCGCCTTGTGGTCAAGGAGGCCCAAGTGATGTGCGCACTGTGCCTCGAGTGTTGGAGCGTTTGCAGAAAGAGCCTGCTGCTTCAACGAGATTGCTACAGCACCATAAGTCATTCATCTTGAGAAGGCTTGGAGCGGCTTACACTTCGCTTTGAAACTCGTGCTCGTCGCATTTGCAGCCTTGGGCGCTGTTTTCCCGACCCTTAATTTTGGTTTCTGCAGGCTGTTAGAACTGCACGCTTTGGCATGTTTCTTGGATATCGCACCTGAAAGTCCTTCTTCTTGTCCTTCTTCTTTTTCGAGCTGGTCGTCATCTTGTGCTTCAGCCGCAGTCAAGGTATTTGCTCCGATGTGTTCCTGATGAGATAGCGGCCGTCGGAAGCATGAATGCTGGTGATAGAAGCCACACGAATTATCTCATCGGTAGCTGTCTACCTCGCTGGCTATGCTGCGCAGAAAATTGAAGATCTGCGAGACAACGCTAGCGTGCACTAAAACGACAGGGGTCCACGCCGCGGTGTTCGCGCGATGTCATGGGAACCAACTACAACAAACACACTCGATTGCACGCCGCTATATTGTTGCTTAAAACATGGCCCAGCACACGGTGGGTGGACTCCTCCTGCTAGTCGTCATGTTACTGATTACTACAGCCCGACGAGTCCCTTTCGCTGCTCACTCGCCTGAGTCAAAAGCCCGGCGTTCAGAGCACACTCATCTTGTCGCGCGACACCGGAGCCATAGTTCGCACGTCTGGGCTCATATCAAACACGTCCTCGGCGAACCCAAACAGCACGTTGCCTGCGTCAAGCGAGACGACGGCCGACAACTACACAAACGGGCGCAAAGAGAGTGGGATACACAGCGCTGAAGATGTAGCGAGCGCTGTGTGGAAGTTCTTGGAGGCTGCAGGAAGTCTCGTGGACGGACTGGACAAGGAGGACGACGTCCGGTTGCTGCGGCTGCGTACGAAGAAAAACGAGCTGGTGATTGTGCCAGGTGTGTACTCCACGTTCAAGTCCAGCACTCCGCTAATCGAGGGCAAGACCCCAAGTTCATTCTCGTCGTCATACACGATACACCGCCCGCGTAAGGCTATCAACTTCTCCAGCATCGATACTTCCACCCTCATGATACCCACGTATTCAGAAACTAGAATCCGCCTTCACCAGTGAGCCTCGCTGATCTCAACCTCATTGACATCCACGCCGTCCTTGAACCATCGATCTAAGTGCATATCAGCAAAGGCTCCGGAGGTGGATTCGAAACATTTTAGACTACCTACCAGCCTCACTGATCTCGATATCGTTGCCACTCATCTGGCGCTTGCGCATCCGACCGTCTTCCGCAAAGGTCCAGTCCTCGAGACCGTAACATCGCTTCCACTTCATACTATCATACGCATCTTGGTACTCGTACCTGGTTTGGTCAGCTGGTCGAATCTCAACACGGTGTCTTCGAGTCGCACCAGAACTGGACGGCAATTTTGTCGTTTGTGAAGGCGAAGAGCTCCTTGCGCAGACGGTAGCTCTTCTCCTTCTCCCACTTCTTGGTCAGGAACTCCTCGATAGCAGCGGTACCTGTGATGAATGCAGACCGGTTGCGCCAGATGCTGTCCGCCGTGTAGGCTTGGGCGATTGTCTTGGGGTCCCTGGCGGTTTCAGTCAAGCGTCGACACAGCAGCCCTGCACTGCTCACCGGCCATTCCAAAGGTCCTGGGCCTTTTTTACTTTCGCGTTCGCCGAATCTCTGGTGAATGGTGGGGCCAACGACATGGTAAGGAGTAGATTAGGAACAATCTGTGAAGGTCAGGACTTTTTTAGGTTGCAGAGTATGAGTTGCGATGCTTGACGTGTTTCTCGTAAGTGCACCGCAAGATCTGTCATAAGGGCGTGATGACATGCCGATCATGCCGATTGGAGGCCGTACGGCTTCAATATCATTGATAAGCGTTCACGACCTGAATGGCATCTTCACTCTTTTCAAAAGACGCTGCTTGCAAGGACGCTAAAGACGGTCAATCTGCTCTAAAGACGGTCAATCTGCTTCAATCAGTTCTGAGACGACTCATGCTAGATACCGAGGCTCGCAGTTACGACTCGAGCGAATGCCAACACCATGTCCAGACAACGCCAGCTTACCAACGTGGAGCAAGTGCACAGCTCAAGCTGATAGGGCACAATTATTTGTCAAGCCCACGCAGGTACCCATCTGGGCTGCGGTCGTCATAAGCCCTGCCCCACCATGCCACTGATGCCGGCAAAGCTCCGAGAGCTATAGCTTAAGCAGCTGCCCCTCCAGACGTGCGAGCTCTTTCAACACCACAAACTCCACGACCCCTTCTTTCAATCTCCATCTACACACATCTACACAATGGCTCCTCTCAAGGTCGGTGACTCTCTGCCCGAGGGCGTCAAGTTCGAGTACGTACCCCGCCATGCACGCCCGCCATGCAGGTGCTCGCCTCGAGCACCACCTGAATTCCAGACTAACACGCCCAAGATGGGCGCCCATCACAGACGCGGACCCCACCGCCTGTGGCCGTCCTCAGGAGTACGATGCGTCCAAGGAATGGGCGGGCAAGAAGGTCGTGTTGGTCAGCGTGCCCGGCGCGTTCACGCCCGGCTGCCAGGCGCACCACCTGCCTCCGTACATCCAGAAGCTGTCTGAGCTGAAGAGCAAGGGCGTTGATGTTGTTGCTGTGATTGCGTCCAACGACTCGTGGGTTATGAATGCTTGGGGTAAGGTTAACGGTGTCAAGGGAGATGATATTCTCTTCCTTAGCGACACTAAGACTTTCTTCTCCAAGAACCACGGGTGGGCTGCTGGTATGGGCGACAGGAAGTGAGTGTCTTGAGGGTAGTGGGAGGGGACGAGTGCTAATGCAATACAGCGGTCGCTGGGCCATGGTCTTCGACAACGGCAAGGTCACATATGCTGAGAATGAGAGCAACCCCGGCCAGGTTACCGTTTCTGGTGCTGAGGAGGTTCTCGCCAAGTTGTAGACGGTTGGCAGCACCTAGACTGGGCTGGTCATAGACGTGTGCATCTTAGATGATAGATATCATAGTCATGACCATGAAGAATACAAGTAAATGAACAACCCAACGACTAATTGTGTGATGGTACAATTGATTGTCGTGCATGGGAAATGTATCGTAGAATATGCTGACAATATGTTGTAGAATATCCTGACAACATGTAGAATATCCTGACAATGTGTCGTAGAATATAGACAATGTGTCGTAGAATATAGACAACACTAGTTCTGTAGAGGTTCATTTGTCATTTAATTCAAACTGTAGGACATAGCGGCTCGATTGATCTATCATCATGTAGTCCATGCCTACTAATAATTATAACGCTCAATCGAAGGGGGTGAGGAAGGACTCGGCCACGAAACGTGCTCGCGCGTTCAACTGGACACAGGTTAGCGCCAACCCACCACGTACATATCAAAGACCTTACAAAGAGCTTCATCTCCGAGATCTCCTTGTCCACCTCCTCCATGAACTGAATGATAAAGTCGACCAGCTTGTGCTTGAGCATCTCCTCGGTGTGGAAGTTTGTGATGAGGAACGAGATGTCGTAGCCCTTGATCGGTTTCCTCCGCAGGATGACGAAGCTCTCTGCTCTTTGCTGCAGGAACCGTGTGAACTTGTGGACCAGGATGTGCTCGATCTCGTCTGCCTGCTTGATCTTGATGCTTATGCGCACGCTGTTGATGCTGGGCTCGATCAGGACCCTCTCGTTCTCGTTGCGCGAGACGGTGAGCGGGTTCAGGATCACTTCGGGCGACGAGGCGGCTTCAATTTCGGGCACATTGTGTCGCTCCGAGGCCTGCGAGGCGAAGTTGGACAGCGAGATGGCGGCCGTGAGGGAGGTGCGCACGCACTGCAGGTACGGGCGGAGGGATTGGGACTGCGCGTGTCAGCGGGGGTGGCGTGGCAGAGGTGCAGGAACCGGTACCATGGTGTGTCGAGCTCGTGGTCAGCCCTGGACGCGGTGGATTGAGCTGCAGTCGGGCTAGGACATGCCAGCACGGAGTGATGCGGTGGGGTCTCGAGCTGGGGTCCGGGATGTCGCGCTTGGCGTGGCTTCCTCACGGTTCGGCCGTGTACCACGCTTTCGCCCCGCGACCGCTCTCGCTTTATAAACACCGCCGCCACTGTGGTAGCTTGCACACACCGTACCTACACAGAACCACAGCGGCCAAGATGGCGTCCATTCCAGGTAGGCAACATGAATAAATCCACCGCCAGCGCCACAGCTAATCTCCGTCTGTGCAGTCATCGTCAAGCACCAGGGCAAGAAGCACGAAGTCGAGGTCGACGCCTCCTCCAACGGCGAGACGTTCAAGTACCAGCTCTTCTCCATCACCGGCGTTGAGCCCGAGCGCCAGAAGATCCTCGTCAAGGGCGGCCAGCTCAAGGATGACGCCGACATGTCGAAGCTGGGCCTCAAGTCCGGCCAGACCATCATGATGATGGGCACGCCCTCTGGCGACAACACAAACGTCATCGAGAAGCCCAAGGAGAAGATGAAGTTTCTGGAGGACATGGACGAGGCCGAGGCTGCACAGCTCGAGGGCGCCACGCCGGCCGGCCTGCAGAACCTGGGCAACACATGCTACATGAACTCGACGCTGCAGGTGCTGAGGTCCGTTCCTGAGCTGCAGGAGGAGCTTCTGCGCTATGCTGACAGGTATGTGAAATGTATCGCCGAAGATGTGTCAGATACTAATACTCCCCAGCGGCGCCGGCTCGTCCAGCTCGGCGAACCAGCTCAGCCAGTTTGGTCTCGGCGGCCTCGGCGCCTCGATGGATCTCACCGGGTCTCTGCGCGACCTCTTCAAGCAGATGGGCGAGACCCAGCAGGGCTTCCCTCCCCTGATGTTCCTCAACGCCCTACGAACCGCCTTCCCCCAATTTGCGCAGAAAGCAAAGGACGGACACGGCTACGCACAGCAGGACGCAGAAGAGGCCTGGTCACAGATTGTCGCGCAGCTGCGGCAAAAGCTGCAGATCAAGAACGAATCCGAGGCCGAGAAGAAGGCAGACGTGTCCTGGATCGACAAGTTCATGGCTGGCAAGTTCGAGTCGGTCATGGAGTGTGACGAGCCTGCGGCCAAGGAGATGGGCGAGGAGCCTGTCACGGGCGAGGACACGTTCTTCAAGCTCAACTGCCACATCAACGTCGAGACAAACCACCTGCGCGACGGTCTGGCCGCCGGCCTGAAGGAGCAGATCGAGAAGCGCTCGGAGCTTCTGGGGCGCAACGCCGTCTACACAAAGACATCCAAGATCTCGCGCCTCCCCGTACACCTGCCCGTCCACTTTGTTCGATTCGACTGGCGCCGAGACACCAACAAGAAGGCCAAGATCATGCGCAAGGTCACATTCCCGGACGAGCTGGACGCGATAGAGTTCTGCACGGATACACTGAAGAAACAGCTCATCCCCGTGCGCGACAAAATCCGTGACGTGCGCAAGGAGGAGATCGATGTTGAGCGCGCCCGCAAGCGCCAACGCCGCATGAAGGCCGGCGAGGAGAACGACAGCGACCCGCTCGCACAGAAGGAGCCTCTGCAGAAGAAGAAGGAGGCTGCGCAGAAGAAGGAGGACGCAAGCAAGCCCGCCGAGCCTGTGGAGGAGATTGAGTACAAGACAGACGCTCAAATCGAGGCTGAGCGCGCTGCTTCGATTCTGGCCGCCAAGAAGGAGGTGCTGTCGCTGGTGAGCCCCGAGCTTGCCGCAGACGACGGTGCCAACCAGACCGGTCTGTATGAGCTGCGTGGTGTCATCACACATCAGGGTGCCAGCGCCGACAGCGGTCACTACACCTCGTTCGTCAAGAAGCAGGGCGCCAAGGACCCGGTCACAGGCAAGAGAAAGGCCGAGGACGGAAAGTGGTGGTGGTTCAACGACGACAAGGTCTCTGAGGTTGACGCCGAGAGGATCCAGACCCTGTCTGGTGGAGGTAAGCAGTCCGTCTCAACCACAAGATCTCACTAACAGCTACCAGGTCAAAGTCACTCGGCCCTGATCCTCCTGTACCGTGCAGTGCCACTCCCCACCGTCGACGAGGACGTAGAGATGTCTTAGAACAATTCTTGTATGCATATAGGCTTTAATTGCTGCATCGTCTGTGGTGCATAGTAGCGGCGTTGCATAGGCTAGATAACGGCACAGCAGGCATGTGTTACGACATGACGAATTCAAGAATCTAATGTTAGCATGCGGTCTTCATCCTCACTTCACCACGCGTCAACCCTCGTGGCTGCCAAGGCCTGGCCGTCTGACCAACACCACCACTACCTTTCCCTGTTTGCCCTGTCTCATCGCGTTATTTCGTATTCCATGTTTTAGTGCCGTTATGTTTTACAGTCACGAAGGTGAGTCCTGACTGCAACAACACCTTCAAAACTGACAGTGCAGTCTTGACGAACCGCAAGTATGGCGTGGCGACCGTGTGGTATGTCAGGTCTTGTCACCTACCGCCTGTGCTAACTTCTCAGGCTCGTCGCGACACTCGGCTCCAAATCCAGCTTGAAGAGGATCACGCGCAAGCAGATGCTCGACGTCGATGTAGCAAAGGCCTGTAAGACCATCGTCGACCCTGCGGCACCTATGGCGCTGCGTCTGCAGGGGAGTTTGTTGTAGGTCACCAACCATCACGAGAAGACAGGACTGATGCACATAGGTACGGAGTATCTCGTGTGTATCTACAACAGTGTGGCTATGTTCTTTCAGACGCGCAGACCGCGCACAACACGATGATGCTCATGCTGCGTACGGTGAAGAATCACGCCCTTGATCCAGAAGCCGGCAAGGCTCGGTATGCACTCTGAGCATTAAACTGAATAATCTGACACAACCAGACCCGAGCAACTCGTCCTCCAGGACGATCCTTCGTTCCTCCCTGAGTTCGCTCTCCCTCCAGCAGAGTTCCTCGCAGACCTCGATCTCGGCTTCGACCTCGAGTTTCCACGCTCCGGCGAGTCCCAGTCACTGACGCCGTTCGGTTCTCGACAGTCCTCGCAGTCTTCACGCGTTGCTGGCTTCGGTCTCGTCCTGCCGAGCTCTTCACCGAATCGACCGGGACAGTTCATGATCGAGGGCGATGACGGCGTGCCGGGTGTTGACGATATCTTGCAGCTTGACGAACCTGACTTCACATTTGGGGAGGACGGCAATCTGATTGTGTTTACTCCCCGGCAGCCTGCGCCCGCGACGCCTGCAGTTGCAGGAGCGCCCATGCACAGCGATGCTGGAGCCAGTGCGAGGGTGAGACGGGAGCATGAGGAAGGACAGCAGGGTGGCGATCAGGTGAGTGCAGGACATCTCTCAGCTTCTAACATCAGTCACTTTCCTCCACTTTCTATCCGTATCTCAGCCTCCCTCACTATTGCTGTGTACATGCCCTCACCTGTCAATCTTCTCTTCCCCTCTTCTGCTTTTCCGTTTATGCCATGCCTCTCACATTCTCAAGGCTCTTATTGACGACCAAATGGATATCGATCTACCCATCTACGGCGACGACTTGCCAGACGTCGAAGCCACTTCACCAGCCGTGGATCAACACGAAGTTATAGAATCCTCCTCGTCAGCAGCCGCACCAATGCGCCGCAAGCAGCGCGCCGTCAAGGTCATACCACAAGACAGGAGAATGGAGTTGCGTAATGCAGAGATCTTGAGCTGGAATGCCAATTACCTGACCAACATGAAGGAGGCAGCCCGTTCGAAATTGCAGCACCGTGCTCTCCAGCAAGCGAAGAAGAACGCTGAGCACTACGTCTGGGGCGCAGGCATCGGTGGCATCGGGCGGGACCGGTTCGGTGCTCAGGGCCCTCTTGGTCTCTTTGTGGGAGACAATCTCTTCGAGCTGTTCACTGGAACGAGCAGGAATCCGAAGAGCACGCCAAAACGCGACCGCGACAGTGGCATCGACGAAGCTACCCAGCAAGAGGCACGTCGCAAGCGACAGAAAACCGCTGAGCCTGAGGAGGTCGGTCGTGGCCAAGACGACGAGGGTTTCTTCATGCTCGGCGGTGACGAAGACGTAGAGCTCCCTCGCGAGGCCGTCGCTGCGCTGGACGACCAGCAAATCTTCTCCGCGATGCCCTGGAACATCAGCGCCTCAAAGCGCGGCTCTTCTGCTATCCCACTCAGCGCACGCGTCACGATGATGAGCGAGCAGGGCAAGCAGGGCAGCCGCATGGTCTCTGCATCTCCACTGCTCCGCCGGAGTACTGGTCAGCCTGGGGACTTCGAAGCCTTGCAGAGCCTCGACAGCGACGCCCTGGGGGGAGACGACTTTGCATTCGCAGCCCCAACCTCGGATCCTGCTGAAGTGGAGGCAACTGCGCAGCCATCAACCCGTGTACGCGAAGCGCTGTCTGCCGAAGGCGAGAACTTCTTCACCTTTGTCACTGAAGCTATTATGGAGAAGCGCGACCGCGTGCAAGCCGGTATCGAAGAGATCACGTTCGAAGAGCTGCTTCCTCCACCCGAGACCGGCAAGATGATCGCCTGCCAGGGCTTCCTGATGCTCTTATCGCTGGGCACAAAGGGTATGCTCGACGTCCAGCAGCCCGCAGCATTCGGCGACATCACACTGCGCCTCTCCGAGCAGGCCAAGGCGCTGCAGGCTGTCGAGGCTGAGGGCGATAACGCAGCAGACAGAGTGACGGATAGAGAAGAAGGCGCTGACAATGGTCAATCTCCCGCAGCAGAGACTGGGGGTGGAGATGGAGATGGAGATGGAGATGGAGATGGAGATGGTGATGGAGATTTCAGCCACTTCCAGGAGCAGATGGCAGCAGGCCACACCGCTGTCGACGAAGACAAAGACGACGATTCCCTCTACGCCGAACACTAACCATCTAACGACATATACGCGCGATACCATATACCCCACCCACATCCCCTGATATAGAAAACCCACATAGAAACCCCCTGTACACCAGCCCACCAGACCATACATAGCGCGATCAATCAATCAATCAATCAACACCATCTACCCATCTACCCATCTACCAGCCCACACATCCCCCCTCCTCTACCCCCTCCCCCCACTACAC
>SATY01000534.1:0-24058 GCA_004335155.1 Ascochyta viciae
AGAGACCTCTACTAGGTTTCTTAATAAATAACACTAGGGCAGAAGCACTAGATTTGCTAACTTAGATAAAGCCCTTGTCTAAGTAGCTAGTAAGTTGTTATTAGAGCACTAGGAGCTCTTTGCAGGACATGTTGTATAGTAGTCCCTATAGTATAGTTGTAGGTTTACTATTCTATTTAACTAGCTTAATTGTGTAATCTATGTTAGGACTATAGTAAGGAGCTAGCTTATCTGCTTCCTCCTTTATAAATGTTCTAAACTTATCCTTTAGGAACTCTAGGAGAAGTTCCTAAGGATCTATCTGCTCTTTCTATTTTAGGGCCTTTTAAATGTCTGCTATTAATGCGGCAAACAGTTCTATGTTTTAGTCTATCCTAGACCTCTTCCTTAGCGCCTAGTACAACTCTAGGCTAATAGGCTTAGGCAGCTAGTTAGGACAGTTGCCTTCTCTGCTTCTTACTTATGTCTGTAAGGAGTAGATAAACAATGTCTTCTTAGCTAGTGCTATAGTAACTTTGTTCTTATCTATCTATAGTCTCCCTAGGATAAGGTTGTACTTCTTTTCCCTATCTAGTATATATGCCTAGAGGGTCTCTCTATAGCTATTAATGTTAATCTTTATTCTTACAATGTTAGTTATCTAGGTTACTTTTCTAGCTATGCCTACTACCCTACGTCTATACGTAGGAGTGTGTTAGAAGTTATTTTATAATATAAACTTAGAGGAGACTATACTATATATTAAGTACCTAGTATTAATTAATATATGTGCTATAGTGTTATCTTGTACTATTACATGCAGTAATATAGGCTTGCTATCTAGCTACTATTAGTAGAACTCCTAGAACTATTCTTTCCTTTTTATAACTTCTTTTCCTAACCCCTATTTACGTCTTTAAATAGGAGTTTCTAGTTTTCTAAACCTTTGTTATTTAAGTCCTTGTTTTTAGAGATCTTAGTAATTACGCTCCTAACCTAGACACTCTTTAGTCTTCTAGCTAGGACTAACTTATATCTATCTATATAGTAGCCCTTCTTTCTGCATCTTAGGTAGATGTTAGCAGCCTTCTGCTGCTCTATAACTTCCTAAGTTTACTACTTTACTTGCTGTTAGTTATCTAACTTAATTTTACTAGAGTAGACCTTAGTAGGTTCCTAGTTTATACTGTCTAGGTTTGTTCTTTGTGCGTGTTGTCTAAAGGTACTGTTTGTTAGTGCTTTAGACCTACAGAGGTTAACCTCTACTACTAATACCCTAGCTATAAGACTCTAGAGATCCTAGTTGTTTAGGATATCTACTAACACTATTTTGTCTTAGAGGTCTAAGCAGAGTGCAGACATGTACCTAGTCTTAAGGTTCTTTGTGTTGTCTTCCTTAGCAGCGTTGTAGGCTAGCTAGATAAACTCTGCATTAAAAGCTTTAACACTCTAGTTGCTCTTTTTTATAGTAATAGTTTAGAGCTTCTAATAAGAATATTCCTTAAACAAAGAGTCCTTGTACTACTTGTCTAAGAAGTCCTAGAACTAAGTAGTTATACCTATTAGGTTATAATCCTTCTATAATAAGCTAACTTACGCAGCTTGTCCTTCTAGCCTGTTAAACATATAGGCAACTCCTAAGACAGCTTCTTAGTCCTCTATAGACCTTAGCTTATCTTTTATATAGGACTTAAACGTCCTATAAGCATGTTAGTTGCTACTAAACTTACCTATATTAGGCAGCTTTATAGCCTTGTTTAGCTTGTTGTTGCTTGTCTATATAGAGGTAGAAGGTGTTGTAGCATAGTTTAGTAATCCTATAAATGCAACATAAGCTTAGACCTAGGCTTTAACTAGCTATTATATAGTTTTGCTTATGTTTTCTCTTAGTAGATCCTAGTTAGGGTCTGTAGCTAGGTAGGCCCTATTATTAGTAATAGCTACTACAGCCTTAGGTAAGGTTGCCTATAATAGGTAAGTAGTTAGATATTCTAGTACGTAAGCTAGTAACTTATCCTGCTATTCCTCTAGCACTAACAAGGTAGCAATGTTCTAGAGCTTAGTTCTAATATCTAACTAATTGTTGTTACTAGTGCACAGCTTAATGCTGTATTCGCCTAGACGCCTAGCAGCGTTGTTAAACATCTCGCTTATTGTTCCTTATATTAGTGATCAAATCTAATTGTAAAGAGCTAACCTCTAAGAGAATTTGCTAGTAAAATACAAGATAGATTTAAAAGAGAACAACCTTTAAGGCAGAGGTTGCAGAGTTTTTATAACCTTGTTTTAAACATTTTAGCTCTGTAACAGGGCTCTGGTCTATGCTAAGAGTGCGAACTAGAGTACTACCAAGGCAGTGTACACTAAGGAACCAGCACCTAGGCCTAGCCTATTACAATGTAGAAGAAGTATTTAAAAGTATTTTTAATTAGCTCTACGCAGCAGCCTATAAGCAGGCAGGCACTAAAGATCTAGGTTACTCTTAGCAGCAGCTAGAAGGTAAGGATCTAAGGGATAATAATTAACTGCCTAGCCAGCTAGTAGATTATACTAAATAAGGAACATCTCCTACACAAGTAACAAATAAGGCTAGTAAGTTATAGGGAATCTACGCAGGGAATCTAGAGTATTTAGGCCTAAAAACACTAGAGCTTATACCTAAGCCTAGCGTTGCACACCCTAGCAGCTTCTAGGAAAAGCACTTACCTAAAGGAGCGAGCCTACTAAAGAGAGTAAGATTAGAGAAATCTAGGCGATATAACGCTGCACCTATGTACTCTAAGAGCGCTGCTTCTACAGCTCTAAGTGTTAAGGGCAACGTAGCCACTGCAGAAGACTTAGATTAATTAGAAGCAACACACACTCTAAGCTCACAACTAGTAAGAAGGAGCAGAAGGTTACGCTATCTAGATCTAGAGGATCCTAGAAGTAATATACTAAGGGCTCATTTTCTTCTATATAACTGCTAAACAGATTATAGAGAGAGCTATCTACTAGATAAGTTAATCCTACTAGGATTAACTAATAACAAGCTTAAAATAGTACATGCTGTGATATAAGCATTAGCAGAGAAGAAGGAGCAGCTGCTAGTTCTAAACTAAGCTTATCAGCTATATAGGGACCAACTCCTAAACCTACTACAATAATAGAGAGATCTACTCTCTTACCTACATAGACTGCTATTTAAGCAAGCTACAGAGAAGGAGATCACTACTCTAGACAACGCAGGTACCTAGGAAGTAATTAATTTACTTACTAGAGATAACAAACTATTGCTACTTAAGTAGGTTTTCACGTACAAACTAGACAAGGATAGCTACTTTCTTAAGTGCAAGGCAAGGATAGTAGTACACAGAGATCTCTAAGTTATTAATATAATCTAGTCTACCTACACAGCAACGCTCACTGCTAGATCCTTTAGAACTGCTATAGCAATTACAGCTAAATTTAACTTAGAAATTATATAGTATAACATTGTTAGAGCCTTTTTACACGCCTATAGAGATTACTAGCTAGTAGTAACCTATAAGCTACTAGATAGGTACAAGATACCTAGGAAATGTGTTTAGCTTAAATAAGCACTATATAGATTAAAAGACTTACCTCTCCTATAGTATAAAGAGCTCTCTTAAACACTTAAAGCAACTAGGCTTGTAGCATCTAAAGAAGAGCCTTATTTGTTCTTTAGTAGTAATTGCTAGATACTGCTGCTCTTTTACGTTAATAATATACTAGTAATGTACTACTCTACCTAGACCTTAGAAGCAAAGCACATTGTAGATACAATTGCAGCAGCCTATACAATTAAAGATTAAGGCCTAGTCTAGTAGTTTCTCAATATCAGAGTACTTAGGAACTAGGAATAGTAGATAATAACACTTGTTTATAACAAGTATATTAACAAAATTGCTAAGAAGTTTAACCTTAATAAAACTAAACTCTTCTTACATACCCCGCTCTCTACTATAGATCTAGTAAAAAGCACTAGAGAAGCTACTAAGCAGGAGATTAAGAGCTATTAAGAGAAAGTTAGATTAGTGCTGTACACTGCAATTATGCTATAACTAGATGTAGCGTTTACAGCAGCCAAACCATCCCTATACCTTACTAATCTAAGCAAGGAGCACTTTAAAGCAGTACACTAGACAATTGTCTACTTATACTAAACTAGGTATTAGTTAATCTAATATAGTAGGCATAGTAGAGCTAAGCTACTTATTTGTAGTAATGTATTGTTTGCAGATAATGCTAAGACTTAGTAATCTTCTTATAGGTACCTTATAATGCTCTTTAGTAGGCTAATAGTATAGAAGGCGTCTTAGCAGGCTACTATCACTACCTCTACTACTAAAGCAGAGCTCCTAGCGCTAGAGCACATTGCTAAAAAGACTATAGCGCTTAAACAGCTATTTACTAAGCTTACACTAATTCTAGGAGCTGCCTAAATAATCTTCTATAATAACTAGCAAACAATTAGACTAGTAGTTAGAAAGAATAAGCGTATAACAACGCAGCTGCGCTATATAGATATACAAAATATATAGTTATAATAGAAGCACACTATAGGTACATTTAAAGTACTCTACCTCTTTACTAACAGTATGCTAGTAGATAAATTAACAAAAAATCTATTAAGGTAACAGTTTAAGAGGTTTAGAGCCTAGCTTAACCTTAAGGATATAATTACAACAGTTATAGAAGAGCAAGACATAGGCACATATATAGATTAAGAGAAAGAATAGAGTATTATTAAGGAGCAAAGCTCTATAGCCTTAGGCCTAATCTAACTACAATTAAGCAGATTACTAATAAACTTATTAACAAGTTTATTAATAAGCTTACTAGCAGTCTGCTTGAAGCGCTTACTAAGAGCGTAGATCTAGTTAGCAAAGGCAGCAGCAGCAGAAGCAATAGGTAGAGGCGAGGGCAGCTCGCTAGAGTTAGAGTTAGAGTTAGAGGAGGTAAGCAGCAAGGGAAGGCTATAGGCAATAACTACTACCTTAGCAACAACTAACACTACCTAGAACTTAGTTCTTAGTTTTCTAAGAGCTAAGTCTAAGGGCTTAACGTTGCTCTACATAGCCGCTAAGAGCTTGTAGGCCTTAGAGAGAGCAAGCAGGAAGCTATATATATTAGTAAGTAATTAGTAGACAAGGAAGTAGAAAGAGTATACTAGGGGTTATAGTTATACCTAAAAGCGCAACGCTAGCACTAGAAGCTACTACCTAAGTAATTAAAGCACCTGCTATCTAAATAACTAGCTAGAACACTGTTAATACACTCTAGGCAGGACTTACTACGCTAGGTTGTTTTAGCACCACAGGTGCTAGAGGCAGAAGCAGGGGGAGAGGACAGCATCTGCTTGTTAGAGCTAGGAGGAGGCAGCAACAGCGTGCGGAGAGGCAAAGGCGAAGGCGAGCAAGGCAGCAACGCGGAGAGAGAGCATAGTGGCAGTAGCAATAGCAACAGCAACAGCTAGCAGGGTAGTGAGCCTAGGGAAGAAGCTAGCAGTAAGCTTAGAGAGCTTAAGGGGGAGGAGACAGTAAGCAAGGCAGAGCGCGAGCAGGCAGCAAAGTAGGCAGCAAAGTAGGCAGTAGACATAGTAGCAGTATACACCTGCTGCGCAGTAGAACGTTTCTATAGGTATTAGTATTTAAGTAGCAAACATAGGTGTAGATTAATTATAGAGTACTAACTTTAACTATAGCTTAGAGTTATACTAAAACAGAAGGTAGAACAAGCAACAAATTAGTGTTGTAAGAAGCTTACTTAACAAATTCCTTAGCACATGTAACACACACCTTAACAAAAAACAGCGTAAGCTCTTAAATAAGCAAGTCTTATATGCTTAACTTGCTTAGAGAGTATATTGCAACGCCACTAAACACTAGATCTACTTACTAGAAGCTTAGCTTACCTAGATCTACTCTTACTAAGGTTAGGCTAACTTACTAATAGATTTAAATCTCTTCTTGCTTATGCTATGTATACACTAGGTAGATCGCCTATATTAAGTATCCTAAGCAATTAGCTAATGGGAGCACAGAACGCTTAATAAGCATATAAATAGTAACCTAGTTAAACACCTACATATAAATTAATAATCTATCTCCTAGTTATTCCTAAGCTTGTTATCTAACAACAGCTAATTATGTTAACTAAAATTAGCACTACTAGTGTAATAAGTACCTAGGATTACTAAGCACGTTTAAGCAATATGCTAATGTACTAATAATACGTTTATATACTTAGATTCTTACTTTAGTGCTAAAATCTTAAAGTATAAAGGCTAAACATTTAGTATAAAAACCCTAGCTAGTGTTACTTATACTTTCTAAAGATAGCTTATCTATACAGGCTATTATTGTAATTTTTTCTTACTAGCTAATAGCCCTAAATGCCTAAATATTTTAGATAGGGCTAAGTTAAATCTAGACAATAGTTATACGTATGCTACACGCTAAGTAAGTCGCTCGCGCGCAGGCGATGAAGCTGCACCACGGGCCTGACAAATATTGACCTTAACTATCTAGCCAGAAAAGTTACGAGCTACTTGGTCACGGATACCTTGAAGTAACCTCTGCTTACATCGGCAGCTATGCACCTGCCAAATCCGCCATCTATCAGCGAAAGCAGCCAAGGATTTACCACTAGGCGGAATTCAGCCAGAAGAGGCTCGGATACCCTAGTGCGAAAGCAATGCTGACGGAAGTCCCTCGAAACACCATGCCTCAACTAACCAAATCCATTTTGCCTCTCCATCAGGATTCACCTGTACCGTGTTTGCCAAGGACAGCACAGCTCTGGTTGCGCTACTTGCATGAGAGCCAAGGAACTCTGACCTGCAACAACGGCAGGAGACACTGGGATCTCATCCTTCGTGACATATACGAGACTAGCGGTTTCATGAACTCAATAGTGCCGTCTGATGCGGCTCTGTATCACTTTGGTTAGTCGCGATATATTCTGCTCAGCACTTCAGCTCCGAGTCTTTGGACGTTCTTTGGTTCAGCAGAATCACGTCAAAACCCTCCAATGTCTCTCTTTGATAATCAGTCAGTCAGTACCAACACGAGTCTTCGTGACGCTGAGAGTGGAGAAAACAATTTCTCTCAGCGCCTGACATTCTACTTGCTTCCTCCGCTGGTCCTCATTGTTTTACTCCCTGTATACAGACTCCTCAAGATCTACAGCCATCATGTTACAAAGCATGCACCAGCAGTAGTGAAGGGTAATTTGCCCCTAAGCGGCGCTTGGGGTTTCTGGGGAGCTAGATGGGATTGGTGCAAGAGTGCCAGAGACCTGAGCGCAACAGGGAACTACAGCTTTCATGTTGGACGGCACCACGTCATCGGGCTCTCAGGGCACGAAGGCCGTAAGGTCTTTTTTGAGACCAAGGAACTAGGCCTTGTAGAAGGGTATGTATACCGTACTACCCATGTTTTGACCCGTACGTTGATCACTGACCGAGATCCAGCTACGCAGCTTTGTTCGGCGAGGCTCCAAGCATACAAGAGCGAGATAAGATCAACGGATCGGATGAGCACACAAGTCCCTTTAATCGGCGCATGGCATGGTCACAAAAGACCGATCAGCTGCAGAAGATACTGCCCATCGTGATCGCAGACGTGCGAGACGGTATCGAGACCCTATCGAGCGATGCTCAGGGCCTCACAAACCCTTTCGACAGCATATACCGGCTAGTGTTCAAGCTGACGATCCGCCTGGTCGGGGCTGAAGAGCTTGCCGAGGACCCTGTTCTCAGGAGGAAATTTGAAGGGTACTTTACCATGTTAGACGAGACCGCGGGTCCTATTTCGGCCATGTTCCCACGGTTTCCGTGGCCTAGTATGATCAAGCGTTTCTACGCTGGTGCTAGGATGTACATGATACTCGACAAAATCGTTAAGGAAAGGCGACAGACGGGCAGAAAACCTGAGGATCCTTTACAGAACCTCTTGGACCGGGGTGATGGCATGACTGAGATCGTCTATTTCGTGACCGGGGCGCTCTTTGCGGGACAGCTTAACACCGGCGTCAATGCAGCCTACGTATTGTGCTACCTCGCCACTTCGTCTGAATGGCTTGCCAGAATTAGCGCAGAGGTACATGCCGCTGCGGCCAAATACAGCAAGCATGATTCCAATGCCTCTCTACTCGACAAGCTCGGCGACCTTCCCCTCGACGCGTGGGAGTCCGAATTCCCGCTCATCCAGATGTGCCTGCGCGACTCGATCCGCCTTAACATGCCGGGCGTCTTCTTCCGGAAGAACCTCAGCAACCGCGCTATCCCCACTGGCCACGGTAACGAGGTCATCCCTCCTGCATCGTTCCCCATATATCACGTGGCAGATGCACACAGGGATCCCGAAGTGTGGGCTCAGCCAGACAAATGGGACCCAGCGAGGTACCTACCGGATCGCGCCGAAGACGGGAAGAAGTCGCGCATATACCTTGGTTGGGGAACAGGGCGCCACCCTTGTCAAGGCATGCGGTTTGCCAAGCTAGAAGCCAACATCATCACGGCCTATTTTGTTGCTGCTTTTGACTTTGCAGGAGGTCTGGAAGATGAAAGTGGTAAGAGATTGGCTGAGATGGACAATGGCAATATCAACGATATCGCGAACAATGTGCCCAAGAAGCAGTACTTCCTGAGGTTTACGCGTCGAGAATAGTATATAGTATTAGTCTCGCACCAAAATGACGTCCATAAGATTACAGAGCTATACAAGCTCATCGCGCAGACTCAGTTCATCTAAACCAGAACATGGATTTGACAAGCAACCATCTTACAGCCCCGAAAGAAGATACGGGTTTACCATCTGCACATGCAAGACAGCCATCTCCGGCAAACTAAGTAACCTCGCCTTTTCCCTGACACACTGCAGGTAATTTACTCAGACAGTGACAAGCTAGGCTATCTCAACGCACCCCGTGAGCTTCTGACTCCAGCAACACTACACCGCCAACCATCATGTCTCCTCTAGCAAAGCCAGCCAACTGAGGCACTTATTCGATCCATATCGAATTGCCTGTGTCTGACATTCAAGATGCCGCATCGACCGGTTCTCTTCTCGACAGCCCAGCTTGAGTAGCTTCAGACCCAAGACTGACAATCTTGGTAGCTGCACATGCTTCTTTTCCTCCCGTCGCGACTGCTTTGGCAAGTTCGCATGTTCTATTAAGCCCGGGATACGTTCTGCATCAAGCAATATGTCAGTCTTCCCGAAGAAAATATATCGACGCTAGCAGTCAGTTTCCACTCTCCTCATTTGAATGGCATAACAGGCGGGACATGCAGAAGCTGTTCCGCTCTCGTACCTCAAAGAAATTTTTGTGTATAGAAGAAAATGGATCTTGATTGAAGCGTTGGATTTTGGTGGTTCAGGAGTATGAACGATGATGTATGTCTTCAATAATGGTGTTTGACGACATCTCCACCAACTGCAGTGCCGTGAGAACCCCCTCAACTCTCAGAATCCTCAGAACCATCCGTTGGGACTTTCACCGTCAACCCTCCTCGAGCGCCTTTCTGCTAAAACTGCGGACTGTGCGCATCCTTGTACGGGCCTCCCCGCTTCTCCATGAGTTCCTGTGCAATTACATCCAGACCCGGCAAGCCTTCAAAGACTCTCCAGACCATCGCATTGGGTAGAGATGAAATGGCATCTTGCAGGACAGCAACACCAAGATTGATTAGTGCTTTTTTGTCTTCCCCATTAGCCCAATGCACGCTGCGGGTAGGCCAGAAGGCGATGTGGACAGCGAAGTGTATCGCGATTCTGGTCATCCAAGGGTACATTCTTTCCTTATCGCCGTAGCTGACGGCGCTCGTTTCGAAGTACGCTCGTATAAATGCGGCGTGGAGGCCTTTGTTGCCATGGAATCTGTCGAGAAGGAAAGCCTCGGCTGCAAATTGTCCTACGTCTGTTGCGCTGTTGCCAATACGCACCATTTCCCAGTCGACCACTGTCAAGACATGAGGCCCTCTTCCGGAAATGCCACTGCGTAATAGCACATTGCCAGGCCAGAAGTCGCCGTGACAGACGCATTCTTCATCTTTTGCGATCAGTCGGCCGAAGTATTTGTTGATCTTGTGACCCAACTCTGCATCATGTCCGTACTCCAAAAGCACGGCAGGAAGGTTTCTGTAGGAATACCTACATATTTCCATGGCAGTTTTGTTGTTTTTACGACCTGGTATTGTGGAACTGACGTGGATCGTGGGAGTCTTCCCGTGTATACTGGCCAACCATTTACCCAGCTCTCTACCGACTTCCTGGACATCTTCTGAGCTGAGTTCGAAGTACGCATTTTTGAGATTGATGTTGCCACCGTCTTCGAGGTTTAAAAGCTTGGAGTCTCTCTCGTAAAACCCAGGCCTGACCGTATGCACATGCGTGTTCGTGATCTCAGGCGTTTCAAACCCGTTTGCGATAGTGCAATAACACCTTTCGTCCTCTGACAATTCTTGTAGAATCCTAGCTTCGTAATCCATGCGCTCAGGATCCAGAATGTAAGCAGGGTTACTCGCGAGATGCTCAGCAGCATGCTTGAAAATCTCCGTGTGTCCTCTCATCTCCCCGCTAGTTTCAGTCAATCGGTACACATAGTTGGCAGTACCTCCTGAAAGAAGCTGAAGCTCGAACTCCCTGTCCTCAGTTCTTCTTTCCCTCAGGTAGTCCCTCACGTCCTCGAGTTTTGTAAAATCGTAATCCGTTTTGCTCTGGGGTTGGGAATTATTAGCAACATGGCCGGCAGAATCTGCTCTCCTGGTTTTCGGTGATATCTCGATGTCCAAGTCTACTGGTACTGTCTTTGGCGAAATTTGTGGCGTGGACATAGTCGTCTTCGTGGATAGCGATAGTGGGGTTATGAAGATATCGATACAAAGGCGATAGATATTTTATCTGGGTGATGAAAGAGGGTACTAATATTTTTGGTTACGAGTAGCAAGGGCGCAGTACTTATCCTAGCTTTCCAGCTAGAGCATGAAAGGGCAGTCGCCCTCCCTAGCCTGTGACTTCCTCAGGACATCAACCGGACAGAGCGACACCGTTGCATACCAAGGCACAGAAAACCCGTAAAGCGATTAAAACCCATAGCTGAACAGCAGTGAGTCGATCTGAGTCATCCCCTTCACCGTTGACTGGTCGCGAAAGTGGGGCATAACCGAATCTAACCACACGTGGGCTAGCACGACCTCTCCACGCAACGTTCTCCCAACCATCACCTAAGATACGTCTAAACACATTATTAGCGAATCATAAGAGATAAACTCACAAGTGTAGCCTGTTGAGCTCCTTGCGCTGCCCAGCAGGAGATGTAAACATCATGAACAAGGTTGAAGTGGATCTTCGGGACCCCGCCATAAAGCCGTTTCATGGGTAGAACAAAGGCATATATTTACCTACCACACCTGATACCAAGGTTTCCAAACCTATCAATCTGAGTGTATAACTATTCTCTATCTATATCTGTCCACTACCTCGATCCCACAATGCCAGCAATCCCCATCGTAGTATGCGGCCGCAGCCCCGAAATCGCGCACAAAGTGGAAAAAGACCTACAACCCGAATACAACGGTACTTCTTCCCCCCAACTCTTCCTAAATCCTCACAACTACTTGCAGCTAACGGTACAATTGATAGTTGTCCGCATCGTACTCTCGCCCGAAGCCGGCATCAATGAGATTCCCAGCCTGCTAGCAGGGGAAAATGCACCTGTCGCTGTCGCGCTAGGCGGGGCGTTCGATGACGCGACGGTCGACTCGATGCGCGAGGCGGCTAGTAAGGCGGGAGATGTGGTGTGGTTGCGAGTGGATAAGAGTCGGGTGTCTGAGATGCCGTCGATGGAGGATAAGGAGGTGTTTGGAGCGGCGTTGGCGAAGCGGATTAAAGCGTCTTTGCAGGAGCACAAAGTGGGTCAGGAGAGTGGGAAGAAGAGTGGTGTATATTTGTTCTAAGGTGCTGGGAATGTTTGTTTGTATAGATGATGTGGGGTTTCAGTGCTTCCTGGCCCATAGTACAAACCAGCCAAGGACTCGGTAGACGAAGATGATGACGATCATGTATCCCACGTACCTTCCTACATTTGCAGTTCCGTATCCGTAGCTCTGTAGCACTGCTTTGCCTTCTATCAGACACTGGTCTTGCAGTGCACTTGGGTACATGCAGAAACACCCGCCATCCGGCGTGCGCTCGCAGCTGTAATTCCTGTTCCCAAATTCGTTTACCATCATGCCCCGAAACACGTATCCCTGGTAGTCAATATAGTGGAATACGTAGCGCCAGAAGACGTTGAGGGCTTCGGGCTGTACCATGAATCCGCCGACGCACATCCACAACCCGTTTGCGAACGCTGTCGCCGCGAGCGCAACTACGAAAATGGGTATCAAGGAGCTGAGCAGCACAACGAGCGATTCTGCAGCAAGCAGGTCGAGGAACAACCACATCACCCACGTGAAGAACGCAGTTCCTGTAGGCGCGAAGTTGCCGAGCCAGTACGCCACGATGCTGAAGAGCACCGCAATCAGAAACAGATACGGGATCCCAATGACAAAGTTGGCAATCATGAAGGCTGTGGGGCCGTAGAGTCCATTTGCGCGCTCTTTTCGGAACATGGCTTCCTCTTCCAGATACGCTGGAATATAGGCGACTGCCATGAAAGACATGAATGCGCCGCCGAAGAAGATGGCGTTGGTGAAAGCTTGGATGTTGGCTTGTGTTGGCGACAGCCGCAACCAGACCGTACCCATCATGATGGCGAGACCGAGGTACATAGCCACGCGGATGCCGTACGCGACGACGTCTCTGTAGCACTTGATAAAGGAGCGATGAATCAATGTTAAAGGGAGCAGGAGAGGGTTTGCCGAGGAATGCTCAGCAGTGGGGATTGACGAGGGTGTCGAGATGGATTTGCTTTGGATTTGATGATTGATGAGTTCGGCATTTGGTGAGCGCGACCAGGATGTGTGGAGGTGGGAAAGTTGTTGAGACGATTTGGAGTGGTCGCGTGTGAAGTCAGTGTTGACGAGCTGGATCACGTACTCCGCGGGGTTCATATACATTGGCATCTACCACCCGTTAGCGATGCATACCCTTTATGCTGGAGATATGACTCACCTCGTATCCCAAACCTGAGAAGTACCCTCTAATATTGGAAACTGGGCCATTGTAGGCCACCTTACCCTTCGATAGCAGCATCAGCTTGTCGAAGAGTTCGAAAGTGGTGGTGGACGGTTGGTGGATGGAAGCAATAACAAGTAACTGCATCCAATCAGCAAGAGATGGTGAAACTGGGTTCCATACTTCCTGACCTTATGTTTCTTAGCAAGCTCTTTCACAAAACTCATGACTTCCCAACTTGCTGCCGAATCTAGTCCACTGGTCGGTTCATCCAAGAATAGAATCTTTGGACTGGTCATGAGCTGTGCAGCGACACTGACTCTTCGCTTTTGTCCACCAGAGACACCCTTACGGATAGGCGTGCCGATAATAGTGTCCGCTTGGTCATGTAGTCCGAACGATGCAAGTAGACCCTCGATGCGGGCTTTACGATCGGACTTGCTAACCGAGCTGCCCGGGATTAGACATGTATTTAATTCGAAAGATATTGCATACCTGGGCAACGCAAGCTGTGCCGCAAAATGCAGTGTTTCTCGAACGGTGAGTGAGCCAATAAGTGCATCTTCCTGCTCAACATAGGAACTGAACTTTCGAAACGAAGCGAGAGATGTTGGTGCACCATTGATGGCAAGCGTCTGCTGGATGCTCGCGTTTGCTGTTGCAGCTCGATGTGCAAGGACGTTGAGTAGGGTCGTCTTTCCGGATCCACTGGTCGAGTCAGTAATCAGGAGGGGTTGATGCGGCGCAGTCCAATACAGACCTTGGCCCCATCAAGGCAAGCATGTCGCCTGGAACATCGTTAGACGTGTCTAAAGAATGAAGATAGGGGTCACATACCAGCTTCAACAACGCCATTGATACTTGAAAGGATCTCGAGCGACTGCTTTGTCTTTCGATCCTTGACGGTGACAGTAACATTCTCCCAACTGAAGCTGTGAACCGACGTGTTTGTCAGATGTGCATAGTCTGCTGCAGCACCTTTTTCCACGTCTTCGACGGATGGGTTAGAAGTCGACATGATGTCCAGGACTCCTCGCACAGAATACTCAACAGCGACGCAAGTACACGGTAAGGTCAACTTTGAGGATGCGAACAAAGAACAAAGAAACAAAGACAGGAATGTGAAGCTTGTCAAAGGGATTTCTGAAACCTGTGCAACCACATCCAACGCACTTGCCTTTTATTATCATTGTCTGCTGTGCAAAGCTGCGCCGCACAGCCTAATCTGTCATCGGCGACATGTCAACTATAACCGGCCCGCTTGGGGGCTGAAATCCACCACTCGCCGTCTCCGCGGACAGCAGCTTGAGCATCAGCAACTAAAACAGGGACTACAAGACCGTTGATGGCTTACGACTGGTCTTACGCCCAGCCGCGGGTGATGCTTAGCCCCGTAGCTTTGCGCGCCGTGCGCTGGCAGTCGCCTCGAGTTGCTCGAGCAAAGAAACTGCCAAACAGGCCAAGTCGTACCAGACCCTGCATCCAGGTAGAAAAGCTCGAGATTCGAAGCTCGATAGTAGGAGCTGTGGTGGCCTAACTCTGTGTAAATGCAATCATGGGCCGATAATCCCTGCTTGATCGGGGACGTCTGGGGTGTCACGGACGCCACAAGCGCAGTTTGGTGTAACATCGCCGACTATCTGTAAGGCTGTACACCTGCACACTCGACTGCAAATAGACGCTGGGGGTGGATTAATCGTGCCACATCGGAAATGCACACCTGAAGGAAGATTCGCCAATCTTCAGAGGAGTCGAAGGATTTGAGAGGATTGCGGCAGCTCTCGAACCAGGCGTTCGTGCGGTGCCCTGCATATCGTTCTTGCTGTGCGAGAGATTTGACCAACACTGTGAGGAAAAGTAGAACGTTTACGCTTACATTTGCTAGCAACACGAGCGGACTCCGGTGTCTGTCAGTTTGGTTGTGTCGAAAAGCCGGTGTCTACGGCATTTCCATGCGTCACGCTGTGTAACGTCGCCGAGTTGCCGTAAAGCTGCATTTCCACCTGGCCCCCAAACTTCCCCATATAGCAAGCTGAGCGCCGCGTCGGAGCGTCGATCCTCGGAACTTTATTCGTTGCTCGTGCTCGTGCTGAGTACGGGACCTGATGGTTGCGGCTCATCGGTGCTCGAGCTCGGGTGGTCGCGTCTGGTGGAAGGTTGCGGAGGTTCGTTTCAGGCTTTTGTTTTTTCGTCCGTTGCAGAACTGTGGTGCGTTTTTTCTGATGCGGCTTTGCTCGGTGTGACGCGCATGCAATATTGGCAATGGTGCCCCTGGATGGCGGAAGAAGCAAATATTTAGTGCTAATGGTACTACACACGCTTGCAAACAGTTCAAGATCGACGACATTCTTGTCGTTCGACCTAGTACATGAATTCACTGATGTCCAGCAACTGCGCATCCCTGTCTCTCTGGGCTTGCACGACCGCCTCTCTCCTCTCATCACCCAGCCTTTCCATATAAGTTAACTCTAACAACCGCTTGACCTTCTCCTGGGTAAACATCTCTTTCGCCAAACCCTGCAGTCCAAAGCCCTTGCCATGCTCCTTGGCCCTCGCAACGATCGCCTCCGGGCCCGCAGTGAATAGATCGAAGAACAGGGCAACGTTGGGTAAGGAGGCGCCATCTTCGATGTTCTTGAGGTTTTGCTGGAGGACCAGCATGTTGAGCTGCATGAGCGCGCAGCCGTTGGCATTCATGTTGTCGAGTTTCGAAGTGCAGAGAGAGAGGAGGTAGATGTCCATCAGCGCCGCAAGGCCAGATGTAATCAGCGCATACGAGGATGCGGGGATATAAGTACTGACTTCGGTGTCGAAAGCAACGAGGTGCGCGTTCAGTGTTAGGATTGCAGGGTCAGGGTCACCGAGGAGCGAGTCGATGGTTATCGCGGGCCGAACTGACGTGTTCAGGGAGAAAAGGATAGTGGTCCGAATCGAGAGGTGCAATGTGCGCAGAACGCAGGTGCTGAGGGCCTGGTAGGTGGACACTACACTGTCAAACTCACTGACAGGGTATGTTAGTGCATGCAATATGTTGTGCCGGGCTGAACTTACGTAGCAGTCTCTCTGTTTAGTGGGAGGTACACGGGTGCGCCCTCTGATCTCGGCTCTGAGGACGAGAGAAGTGTCCACCGTCGATTGTGACGTTGACTGCCGGGCTCGATGCGTGTTGAGTCAGTTGCTCGGTCGCTGATGTGCCGTAATCGGGCAATCTTCGTCGATAGCCACTTCATACTGGTGTATAGTAGACACAGGCTCGTAAGGGTCTTCTTGTCTTGTATTATATCGCCTTGGTCGAGTGGCTCCTGCTCTATTGTCGGTAGGAGTAGACTTGTCTCCTGCTCCACAAGCGTGTTGAAGTTAATGACATCCTTGGGATCTGTTTGGAAGATCTGATTGACGAGGTCTTCCATCTCTGCAGATTCGGCCCATGCCGCAGGTGCTCTCAGTTTTCGACCAGTCGCCGTGGGATTTCCTCGGCTGACAAGAGCCTGGTACCAGCTTGTACACTTCCGTGCATAGGTTTCCATCTGGCGAACGATGAGCTGCGAGAAGGCTTGATCGTGCGGCAGGTTATCCAGCATCTTGCAAAAGGCAGATATAAGAGTGAGGAAATTTGCAGTACCCTGTTTGATCAGCAAAAGACTAGCCACAGATATAGCAATCGGCGTACCTTGAAGATGGGCTTCTTCGAGTACTTCGTCCAATGAGGGTCTTCTTGATAGGAATCAACCTCAACGTAGGCTTGCGCGCATAGTTCAACCAGTGTTTCATCCAGTTGGGGATGGAAGACATTCACCAGGAAGTCGTCAAGGAAGGATGTCAGCGTACTCATAACGATGTCTGAGCCTGTGGGTACAACCTCCTTCAGTCTGTTCAGGAAGTCAAGAGACGGAGGAAGAAGAATGCCCATGTTGAAGACACTTGGCTCTACCAGCAGCTTGTGGCCAGTTGCGTTACCTTCAAGGCTGTTGCTCGTACTTGTGGTAGTGTTCTCTGTTCTCTTAGAGTCTGAGACAAGTCCAGGGACCGATGTTTTCAGAATAAACTCCAGGTCTTCTCGCTCCTGGGCAATATCAACTGACTTCGTGTCCATGTCGGAGAGTTTGAACATTCGCTTGTTTCTGTCGCGAGGTGCTCGTGAGAAAGCGCTACCAATCGATGTCTGCTTCTGGCCGGTTCTGTAGGATGTCTCGCCATCTGTAGCCAGGTAGTCGTGAAGAAGGGAACGCATCTACGTCACTGTCAGCATACTGCTCGACGGTCGACCTTTTGACAGGTTTACCTCGCTCTGGTACAACTTCCACAGCTCCTTGAAACCTCGGGTCAGAGTGGCGCTGGTGGTGGTGTCTCGAATGCCTTCCCTCCGTATAATTCCAGCAACCACATCATGAACGACTCTGTGGCTCTCAGCAATCGCCTCAAAGCGAGCGTACAGGGTCCAGAGCAGATCGTTGAGCAGCGTTGTTCGTATGTCGTCACTTTCAATATCTGTCTTGGATTTGCTGCCTTTCCTCGAGGCGTAAGCTCGTAGTGTGCTTGGATGTCGAAGTGCAACTTCATTGTGTGACTTTTCAACGACTTTGAACAGCTCAACGGGTAGCCTTTGTTCGATTGTGTCAATCGCCAGCTCCAGGCGATTCATCTTGTTGAGAGATTCTACGACCAATCTAATGTATTGAAAGGTGTCCGTTTCTGGGTTGTGCGTAGAATCATCTGTCATCTGGTCACGTCAGTCACATTCGATGAGCGAAGCGGGTTTACACACCGACTCTGCAGTATCCAGGCCGTCCAGAAAGTAGTACAGCAAACGACCTCGCACGTCCGTTTGCGCTCTCTCCGAGACATCTCCTTTGAACTGGTTCTGCGCGTATTCTTTCCACCTGTCCTCGCAGTATGGGGATTTGAGGTAGAGGTGGCTATGAAGCTCTTCGATCAAGATGTCGGTCAGTGACACCTCTTGGTTGCTGAGATATGTGCAGAGATCGGACAGGGCGCCAATGTTCTCCATTTCGGACTTGCGGATCATGCGCAAAGCGTCTTGCAAGACATCTACTGCTGTCAGAAAGCGCTTTTCTGATATGCGTGCCTCGAGCTTCTCTGGGACAAGCTGCAGTTGCTCGATGGTGCTTAGCATCTGGATCATCTCGTCATAGTTTTGAGATGCAGTCGCGAATTCCCGAAGCTCAGGCTTAGCAGTAGAGAGCTGGGATTTGGCAGCAGTCAGAGATGTCTTGAGGTTTCTCACACGGTGCTGTGAGCTCTGCAGGCTGGTTTGGATCTGATGGAAAGTACCAATAGAGCTGTTGAAGCCTTGGTGGTGCTCGTTGACGATTGCTTTGAGGGCCTGCTGGAGCTCTTGATGTGACTGTTGGAACTGGTCGTACTGGTCCGCCAGGCCGAGAGAGCTCGAGTCCATGAGCTTGAGCGCGACCTCGATAGGGACGCAGCCGTCTCCTGTCATGAAGTCCCAGTTGTTCTGGATGTACTTGATGACCTCTTCGATACGCTGGCTGCCAGGACCGTAGTTCTGCTGGCCGCCCGGTCTGCTTCGGCTCCTGTCTGCAGGGTTTCCATACCTTCCCCCGCTGCGTGGTCGTACTGGCATGCGCTCGATGCTGGTGGGGCGTGTAACCTGGGGTGCATCCTGGCGGCGGTCCTGACTGCGCTCCGGGATGCGCTCCTGGATGCGCTCCTGATTGCGGGGTTGGAAGCCACCATAGCCCCCTGGCCGCCGCTCTCTTTCCCTCTCGCCACTTGGTCGCGGCGCATAACTGTCTTCGGCAGGGCTTATGGCCCCGTAGCCACCTGGCCTGCGCTGTCGGTCGGTGCTCGGTCGTGATGGGGACCTGGACTCGTCGTCTGCTGCGCTCATGCCACCGTAGCCACCTGGCCTCCTCCTTGACTCTCCGCTGGGCCGCCCTGCGTAGTCATCGTTGGGTGCGCTGTAGCCTCCATAGGCTCCATTGCTGTTGTAGCTGCCGTTCCCGTTGGTGTAGGCTCCGTTGGCGCCCGCGCGCGAGTAGCCAGGGTCGCGCGACATGGTGGCTCAGACGTCGCCGTGTTGTGTGTGTCGTATGCGAGGTCGTCGCAGTATCATCCTGTGCGTGGAGCTCAAGTGTCACCTGGTGCGCGTGTCCATTGCGGGGAGTTCGGGGGAGCTCGATGAGACAGCACGGATCACTTGTCGCAGCCAGCTGGCAAGGCACCGATGAGCGCGCCAAGCCTTGGAGGGTGAAGGAGGCGCGTTGTAGACGACGCTTGACTGCAATCCAGCGTCACGCTTCACTCACTGGGCGCCCTGCATCCATTGCGCCCGCTGGAGCTGCTGTGTCGCGACCTCGGCGCCAGCCATTCACTGCGCGGTGTTGTGCCAAGCTTCCCTCCCGCCCCTGACTGTCATCCGCTTTCCGCCTCCACCCTCTGTCTCCGCCTCCGCCTCCGCCCGCCGCAAGTTTCTCCGAGTCGCGTTGGCTTTGGCTTTGGCGTAGGCGCTGGCGCTGGAGCTCTGCCCTGCCATCTCGCGATTCTTTGTGCAGCCATCGACGACCCCCGGCACCCAGCACCGCCGCGCCGTCTGTCCCCATCGCCCGTGCCCTGCGATTGCTATGCTGCGCTGACAGCATCGCCTCCACTCTACCCACCGCTCCCCTGATCACTCGATCCTCGACAGCGCACGACCGCGTCACGGAGCGCTCGCCATGTCGGCCGTCTACACCAACGGCGCGAACGGCGTCAACGGCGCAGACGACATGTTCCCTCCGCCGCGCTACTCGGACGTGCCCAGTGCCATCACCGTCTCCGTCGCCGAGGCTGGCGACACCATCGACGTCGAGATCGCGCTCGACGAAGACATCCAGGACGACCCCACGGAGCTGTGCACCCTGCTGGAGACGGAGAACAGCCTGAAGTCGACGTGGGTGCAAGTCGCCGTAGCCTATGCCAAGCACAAGAAGCTGCACGTTGCCATCGACGTGCTCACCCAGGCCGTCAATGCCTTCGGCCGCGCACGCCCCGAGGACCGCCTCAGCATCCTCAATGGCCTCTGCTGGCTGTATCTGCTCAAGTGCCGCGAGGCACCGCGCCTGAAGCAGGATGCGCCGTCTGACCCCGATGTCAAGACCAAGGACTTCTACATGCAGGCAGCCACTAGCGTCCTCAACGATGCCTCGCGCATCAGCCCCTCGTACCCTCCACTCTTCCTCGCCCGCGGTGTCCTGTACCTCCTTCGTGCTTCGCTGCAGGCGCCTGCCACCACCGCCGGCCCGAACGCCATCAGCTCAGAGCGCATGGAGACGCTGAAGCAGGCTGCAAAATGCTTCGAGGATGCCCTGCGAGCGTCGGGCGGAAAGAACCTCATGGCGAAGATGGGCAAGGCGCGCGTCAGCTACTCCATGGGCAAGTATGCAGAGGCGCTGAAGCTGTACCAGGGCATCATGGAGAGTTCGCCTGACCTCATCGACCCCGACCCGCGTATTGGTATCGGCTGCTGCTTCTGGCAGCTCGGCTTCAAGGACGATGCTGCGAGCGCCTGGCAACGGTCGCTCGAACTGAACCCGACCTCGAAAATCGCGACCGTCCTGCTCGGTGTCTACAACTTCCACCTCACCGCTCAGCTCCCGCCCTCGGACCCAACCTTCGGCAGACTCGTCAAGAAGGCGCTGAACGAATACATCATGCCCGCCGTGAAGATGGACAATCAGTTTCCTCTGACTTGCGCGACTCTGGGAAGCTGGTTCATCATCAGGAAGGACTTCAACAAGGTCGAGGCACTGTCGAGACGCGCCATTGAATTGACCGATGTGAACGCGATTGCCAGTGACGGATGGTACCAGCTTGCAAGGAAAGAGCACCATCAGGAGAACTCGGCAAAGGCTGCCGAGTTCTACGCCAAGTCTGACGGCGCCCGTGGAGGTGATGAGCGCGGCTACATCCCTGCCAAGTTTGGTTTGGCTCAGATGAACGTCTTGATGAACAACTTTGACGGCGCCAAGTTCCGACTCGAGAAGATCCTTCAGCAACAGCCGACTCTGGAGGCACAGACATTGCTGGGCACTTTGTACGCTGAAGACGTCTTCAACGCTCAAGCCAACAAGTCCACTGACGACAAGTCTGCCGAGCTCAAAAAGGCGCTTCGGCACCTCGAAGATGTGCAGAAAGCCTGGAGAGATCCCAAAAGGAAGGCCATACCTGACCAGTCCGTGCTACTGAACCTTGCTAGGCTATACGAAGCCGACTACCCTGACAAGAGTCTGAGGTGTCTTGAGGAGGTGGAGCAGATGGAACTGGATGCTATTCCGGAAGAAGATCACCCGGAGGGCATTGAGGATGAGATGGAGCTGAAGTCTGCCCTCCGCGAACTGCTTCCACCTCAGCTCCTGAACAACATGGCTTGCTTCCACTACCAGGCTGAGCGTTTCGTTCGGGCCAGGGAGCTGTTCCAGGCTGCTCTCAACGCCTGCGTCAAGGCCGCGTCCCGTGATGAGACCATCGACACTGATGCACTCGTCACATCAATCAGCTACAACCTCGGCCGAACGTACGAGTCTGAAGGCATGTTGGACGAAGCAAAGGGGGTATACGAGGGACTGCTTAAGCGGCACAGCGACTACATCGATGCTCGCATCCGACTGGCGTACATTTCACTGCGTCAGAGCCCTGGAGATGCGGGACCCAAGGCACTCAAGCAACTTTTCAAAGAAAACGAAGAGAAAGTCAAAGTCCGGGCTCTGTTCGCATGGTACAAGAACAAGTCGAAGCCAAAGACACTGAATTTTGGTGAAGACGAGGAGCAGCGGATACACAAGCACACACTGCTAAGATTCGACAAGCATGACCGCTACTCGCTCATGGGTATGGGCAACATCCAACTCAGCATTGCTCGTGAGTTACCCAGGGGCTCTGAACAGGAGAAGGAGAGGCGCCGGAAAACGTACGAGCGAGCCGTCGAGTTTTTTGACAAAGTACTGCAGCTCGACCCCAAGAACGCCTATGCAGCTCAGGGTATTGCGATTGCTCTAGTGGAAGACAAGAAGGACTTTGCTGGCGCTCTGCAAATCTTCAGCAAGGTCAAAGAAACGCTCAGAGACTACAGCGTATATGTGAACTTGGGACACACGTATGCCGAGATCAAACAGTATGCTCGCGCTATCGAGAATGTAAGTCCACCCCCTTTTGCAGATGTTTGTTCTGATCTGACCACTTCTAGTACGAAGCGGCGCTCTCCAAGGACAGGCAAAACGACCCAAAGATCCTTGCTTACCTCGGACGTACCTGGTACATGCGGGCCAAGCACGAGCGCAGTATCTCAGCCTACAGGACTGCGCTCGACTACGCCAAACAAGCACTCAAACTCGTGCCTTCTGATCTGGGTTCTCAGTTCAACGTGGCTTTCCTCCAGTTCCAGACTGCGCAACAGATGATCAACCTTGCAGAAGGACAACGAACGCTCGAGGAGGTCAACGATGCCACGGAAGGTCTACAGGCTGCCGTTGCAGCGCTGGATAGTATTTCCAAGGCAGAGAACCCGCCGTTCCCACGAAGCGATCTCACATCCCGTGCCAACATGGGTCGCAACACCATGGCGAACCAGCTGGAGCGAGCGCGCACAAAACAGACAGCTTACGAGAACGAGAACACCAGCAAACTCGAGCAAGCGCGTAAGCTTCGTGAAGCAGAGATGCTTCGTCGCGAAGGGGAGAAGCGCAGAGTTGAAGAGGCAGCTCTCGAGAAGAAGCGCAAGATCCTGGAAGAGCAGGAGCGCATTGCGGCGCGGGATCGCGAGCTCATGGAGATGCGTGGCATGGACGAGCAAAGACGCATGGACGAGGATGACGACAGGGAGGCGCGGAAAGCTGAGCGCAAAGCGCGTGGTCCCAAGGGCAGCGGCAAGAGGAAGAAGAAGACGGCAGCCGAGGACTCAGCCACGGACGGCGGTCTTTCGGATGACGAGGATGAGCCTCGATCTCGACGTCGCAGGACCACTGCTTCTGGGACCGAAGGCCTCAGCGACGAAGAGCGGCCTCGTGAGAAGAAGAAGAGGAAGCTCCAGCGCAAGAGCGAACCAGCTGGTAAATACAAGTCGGCCGAGTTCATTGACGACGACAGTGACGATGCTGAGGCTGCTGCCGGCGACACTGCGAAGGCTGCTACGCCTGCAGGTGACGACAGCGCAGATGAGGGGGCGGCTGCAGCATCGAGGCCACGCAAGGGCCGCAACGTCGTGGACGACGAAGAGGAGGACGAGGATGAAGGCATCTCGGCGCCGAAGGCGAATGGCGATGTGGCCATGTCTGACGACGATGAGTAGATGTCGCCAGGAGAGTTTCTAGAGCCGTATCAAAGGCTCATCAATCAACGTGACTCGGTCCTTTGCGATTCCATCGGCGCTTTGTATCTTGTATTGCTTGCATTAGCTATGGCGTTCCCGGGTGACCTGAGGTCAATTTGTATACCAGAAAAGGAAAGGTAGTTAGGTGTAGAGTCGAAGAATGCCAAACACGTCGATAACAGCATGAGCAGGGCATGTCAGTGAAGACGTGGGGAAACCGTCTTCCATGTGTTCCTAGTTCGCTGCTCGCACTGGTGATGTAGCGGTATAGACTTCGTAGTGCCGCGGCCCGTCGGTAGCGCGAACGCGTGTACGGTACCAACAAGACCAAGCCAAGCACGCAATCCATGCATGCGCGTCCATCGCAACGACGACAATGGGGTCGCCGAATAGAGGGCAGGTCCCGCCAGGGCTCCAGTCCAAATCCACGCCCAATCTCCCCACGCTGAAGTCGCTCGAGGATGCGCGCGAGAAGGCTGCTCACCAACATTCACGCTCGGCTGTCTCTCCTCGTATAACGAGCCCACGTTCCCCGCTGTCCAACGGGCCTGCGTCGGTGGAAGACAATGAAGATGAGGACGAGGACCCGTTTGCGCTAGAGGAGGGGGATGAGGAGGAGGGGGAC
>SATY01000535.1:0-24019 GCA_004335155.1 Ascochyta viciae
CCCGACACCACCCCTACCGCCCACCATCGCCTACTCTCCCTTTGCGCGCCACCCTTCCGGACACCGGAGACCAGTCTCGCCTGGTCGCCGCTGCCTAGGTGGAGACCATGGAACATGGCGCATGCAACGTCATCTACGTTGACCGCCGCGCCAACGACGAGCACGTCAGACGAGAGACGCTGTCCAGCTCCCTCATCGCCAGAACCAGCACAGGCAATGTCGGACAGAGCTACTTCGCCCTGGGCAAGGCCCCGCCTGTCCAAGTCCACGCCAACGTCGAGGCCATCCTGTCCATCTTCAACCAAGGTACCCAACCCCGAGACCCCTGCCATGCTGCCAATCGCTGACACCCCCAGTATACATCTGCGGCTCAGGCAGCTCGTGTCTGTCCAAGATCACTCAGCTTGTCCACGCCACCCAATCCAACATACCCATCTTTGTCATCCTCGACGTACCCTACGATGAAGAACTGCGCTTAAAACGTTTGTCGCGCGAACCTCGAACCCCCTCGCCCACATCGTCTCGCATCATGAGGGTCGACAACGGCGAGCCAGATGACACCTACGGCACCCACCTGCTCACACACATATCTTCTGAGATCTCGTCAAGAAACTTCTCCAAGCTCGTGGTTCCTGTCGTCATGCTGACTGGCCTGGAGCGCGAGTCAGCTTCCGCCGTCGCCCCTCCCTCAAGTCTCAACAAGACCCAAGTCCTCACCGATACCGTCCGCTTATCGAAATATCTCGACTCTGGCGCTGTAGATGTCTTGTCGAGTCCCTTGTCCAAAGACCGCATGCACGGTCTGGCCGTCCATGCCTACAGGCTACAGAAAGAGGCGGCGCGCGCAGAAGCAAGCTTTCTGACCACCAAGAGAAATCGGAAACTATCGTGGGTCGGCGTGGACGATGCGAAGCCATACGCCTATCTGCGCGAGGCCATGGTTTCCAACTTGATGACTGGCATCTGCAACCCAGAAACAGTGGGAGATTCGTTGGATGCCTCGTAAGTCAACACATGGCCGCACGCTGCACCCAACTAACCTATCCAGTGACTTTGAGCTGGAAGAAGACCGGAGGAGAGTGGTGGAAGAAAAGGTAGCTACCTGGGCCTTTTCAGCACACGACTTCACCGACGACGAGCTTCTCTACGCTGCGCTGGTGATGCTTGAGCATGCCTTGTCCATACCAGAACTATCGCAGTGGCACATGGCCAAAGGCAAGCCATTCCTGTCTCTGCCGCGCCCTGACGCTAACCCATACTGCAGACGAGCTGGTCGTGTTCCTTCTGGCCAGCCGCACCGCGTACAACGAGTTTGTAAAGTATCACAATTTCCGCCACGTCATAGATGTGCTCCAAGCGCTATTCCACTTTCTGGTACGGATAGGGATCCTACCAGTATACCCTCCGACCAGCCAACCCTCGACCGTTGAGAAATCGCCCATCGCCGACCTACTCAAGCCATTCGACGCGCTCACCCTGCTGATTTCCGCCATTGGACACGATGTGGGCCACCCCGGTGTCAACAACGCGTTTCTGGTAGCCCTCAACGCGCCTCTGGCACAGCTCTACAACGACCGCTCCGTCCTCGAATCATTCCACTGCGCCGCGTACTCGCAAATCTTGCGTCGTTACTGGCCAAAGGTTTTTGCAGACATTGCTATGCGCAAACTGATGATCAACAACATTCTTGCTACCGATATGGGCTTGCATTTCAAATACATGAGCGATTTGGGCAGCCTGCAGGAGAAGGTCGCCCACGACAAAGGAGTGACTGATGGTTGGAGCGTCAAAGTTCGTGAGGAACACAAAGACTTGACCTGTGGTCTGTTGATCAAGTGCGCCGATATCTGCAACGTCGTACGTTTCCGCCGCCACGTCCGATACCTCGCTACAGCCGTTCTAACTCTCATCTAGGCACGCAAGTTCGACACGGCTGCTAAGTGGGCCAACATCCTTACAGACGAATTCAGCAACCAGGGAATGATGGAAGAAGAGCTACAGATGCCGTCTTGTCTTTTTGGAGGTCCGCCGGTCCAGAACGACATGATCAAGCTGGGAGAGTCTCAGATCGGCTTCATGAACATCTTCGCTAGGCCTCTCTTTGAGGCTGTGACCGATATCCTACCTGCAATGCGATTCGCCGTGGATGAGATCCTGACCAACAAGTCCATCTGGGACGATAAGATCGACCAGGAGAAGCAAAGGAGGAAAACAAAGAGCCCCATGCATCTAGGCATATTGCAGGCTTCTTTCGCGTCCGATCCAACTCCAAGCCCGTTCTCTGGCGGCCCACCCAAATCCAACGCCACTGTACCTGCGCCGCCGACAATAGCAGAGGAAGCTCGTCGTGGTTCCGGCGGTTCTGGCCAGGGCGGGATTCCTGGATCACGCAGGTCTTCTTCTGCTGCTGTGGCACTGGTTTCCCGAGAGAACCAGAGCGCCTCTCGGCGGGGTAGCGGCGATGCCAACCTCACTGCAATACTCGTCACGCATACTCGAAACGCAGCCGATGGGGACCACCATAGGGGCTCGGATGCCGGCAATGATGATCGTGCCAGAGCGGACCGTAAGGACACGCTGACACGATCTCCCTCCAAGAAGAATAGAGATAACGGTAGGCCAGTCACAGCGCCGGCACCCGCCAGACGCAGTCAGGGTAAGCATCAAAGTACATTGGACCAACCCACCAGTGTTCCCGAAGCTAACGGTGCCTCAGTTGTCGAACTTTACCCCGTCCAACAATCATCACCACAGAGCCATTCAGAGGTAGATCTCTCGCAAGGCGCTAACGGCAATCTTGAAGGCTCCAAATTACAAAAGTGGGAAAGCAACAAGATGAGCGGCGAAAGCGGCGCAACCCGATCTGACCTGTCGCGCGACTCGAGCTGGTGGAGACAGATGAGCTCGAAGCGACGCACGACACGCGATGCCAGAAACTGTGATCAGGATGTTCCGTGTCCAACTAAGGAGTCGATGCTGAGCGCCCCTACCTCCCACCCTGGAGACTTCACCGCCCACTCCTCGACGGGGCTGAGCCCCGGCAGGAAACACTCGACGGGTCGATTCAAGAGCTTCTTCAAACGAAAGCCAAAGGGCCAGGAAGAGCACGGAAAACAGCTCTCCAGCTTCGGCAGCTCGTCGCAGCTCCGAACAACACCCCCTACCAGCGATCAGGGTCGCTCACTCAACAGCGATGATTGAGGCCCTTGCATAGCTCCTGGGGTACCCATCTTTTCCCGCCAGCGGTCTCGCACTCCTCCAACAGCGATTGTGCTTCCTTCCAAAAGCAACTTCAATGTCTGTCACCATGTTCGCCTTAGGCAACAAGACTTCCCTCGCTTCTGTATTTCCTTGGGATACGATACCTCCGACGCATGATATCACGGGCGCACGAACAGGTCCGCTTCCTGTACTTTTTTCTATGTTTTACGCCGTCATCGCCGACCTTCGGGTCCCTCGTCTCTACGCGTTTGCCAGATGGGGGCGTTTCTGGGTCTTGTAATGGAGCCGCTTCTCTTCGGAAGCTGCGGAGCTTTGCATTGTGCATAATGCATGGGTACTGACTATTAGCGCGTTTTGCGAGAGTTGATTCACTGCTTATTTGGGGCCGCGGTGCGCGCAACCCGAGCCTGGTGTTTGTTTTCGGACCGCAGCAAGAAGGAGGAAGAGCTGTACGGTCGGCGGCCCTTGGGACGGTGTTGGCACGCTGGATTCATGCTAGCTACGTGAGACGCGGCAGGCTATCCTAAGCGTATACCTAGGTCGCGCTGCGACTAATGAAGTATTCCGTAATGAATGATATATTCTTGATACCCTTGAATTCGTCTCATCAAGGCTCAGTGGATATAGCAACTCTCTTGTACGGTAAACCAACCACATTTCACTGCACGGCAGTATAATACACGCTGTTATTGACAAATAACGATACAGGATACTCTAACAAACTATACTACATTCCCAACATACACATACCCTTTCGATCCCCACACACACATGAACATGAACCCCCTTTTCTTTTCTTTTCTTTTCTTTTCTTCTCTTTTCTTCCCCTTTTTCTTTTTGCTTTCTCCCTTCCTCACGCAGACAACTCACCAATAACCTCCTCACACCGCACACACAGCGCGTCCTCGCTCTCTCGAGCGAACCGCCAACACCTCGGACACTTGTGCAGTGGCGGGGGATGCACGATGACTCTTGCATCTACATGTACATTTACATCTGTATCTACATCTTCATTTACATCTTCATTTACATCTGCATCTGCATCTGCATCTGCATCTGCATCTGCATCTGCGTCTGCATCTGCGAAGAACAAGTTCCTCCCCTCCCCCTTCTCGCTTTCACTTGCTGGTGCGAGTCTTTCGGTGGCACACCATGTCCAGGATTCGTCCCGGGGCGGGGTGGCGCTGATGGTGAAGTTGCTGGTTACTAGGAGACCGGCAAGTTGGGTGGGTACATCTATCATGTTATTGGCATGTCCATGTGCTGTGTTTGTGTTTGTGGGTGCGAGACATGTGTGCAGCAGAGTGTGGAAGTGGGAAATGGAAGTCCGGGGCATGACGAGCGTGACTGCTGTTTCGAGACCGGAGCCGATTTTCTTCTCGGCCCGTAGTCGCTCTTGGGCTAGTTTGACGGCGCTGCTGATGTCGTTGAGGCGCTCGGTCACTGTGTCGAGGGCGTGGGATTGCGCTTTGCTGGTTGTGCAGCTGGGTAATGGGGTCCAGGTCGCTTTGGCGGGGTGTGAGCTGTTCGTGCGAAGCGCTGTGGGGACGTGGTCCCAGACTTCTTCTACCAGGAGTGGCGTGATGGGGGCTAGGATCTGGAGCAGCTCGTAGAAGATGAGGCCTAGGTGGGCTTGCAGCGTCTGGCAGTCGGACTGGTGGCCTGTGTAGATGCGGTCTTTGAGCGTTTCGAAGTAGAAGGCGCTGAGGTCTGTCGCAATGTAGCGGTTCACTGTGTTGAGCGCTTTGAAAAACTCGTAGCGCGTGTAGTAGCTGTGCACGTCTGCTGAGACCTGGCTCAGGCGGTGCAATGCCAGCGTGTCGGTGAGGAGGGGTGAAGTGGGGAGTTGGGAGCGCAGAGAGTCGAACGAGGTGAATTCTGGCGGGCACGAAGGGAGACTGAGCACGCCGAGCAGCCATTTGAAGGTTACGCGGTACTTGTGGAGTGCTTGGTTGACAGACTGTAGTACCGGTTGTCCGATGGTCACGTCCCGCATATAGTCGCTGCTCGCAGCCCAGAGACGCAGTGCATCAGCGCCCATGCCGTCATACGTTGGCAATGCATTCGCAGGTGGTGCGGGCTGGCCCTTTTGCTTTTTACGTTTGATCGGTGGGAGGAGCTCGCCGTTCATGATCTGGGAGGGCGAGATGACGTTGCCTAGTGACTTGCTCATCTTTCGGCCGTCGGAATCAAGAGTGAAGCCGTGTGTGATGAGTGTCTTGTAGGGCGCGCGGGCGGTGCCAGAAGAGTAGTTTTGCGTGGCGATATAAGTCAGGAGGGAAGATTGGAACCAACCGCGGTGCTGGTCGGTGCCTTCGAGGTAAACGTCGGCAACGGGCGCGTCCTGCGGCTGGGGCAGGAGGGTCCAGGATGTGCCGCTGTCGAACCAGACGTCCATGGTGTCTCGTCCGCGGATGTATGTACCGGTGTTGGCGAGGTGAGGAGGTGTCCATGCTGGGTCCGAAGGCGCGTCGGTCCACCAGGCATCGATACCGCGCTCCCTGATCGTTTTGATGAGGTGCTGGATGGTTTCCGAGTCCATGGTGGCTTCGAGGGTGTCACCCTGGACTTTGTAGAGAGCGGGAATGGGCACACCCCACGCACGCTGACGGGATATGCACCATTGACTTCGACCTTGAATGAAGCTTTCCAACCGAGGTCGGCCGGTCTCAGGGAGGAAGTTGACATCAGAAATGGCTTTCATCGACGCGTCTTTGAGATCACCAACGTCGGCGAACCACTGCTCAGTCGCTCTTACGATTACCGGTTGCTTTGTTCTCCAATCGATGGGATACTTGTGTCGGTAGTTTTGTTTGGCGCGAAGGAGACCCTGTTTTTCAAGATAGTCGCACACAGCTCTTGTACCGGTTCGCTTCTCATCAGACACGAGCAAGCCTTCAAGAAGCTCCGGTTGCTCCGGAAAAGCTTCTTTCGTGAACGCTCCCGCATCGTCAATCGGCGCGAACGCTGGGATGCCCATGGCCTGGCAAACATGGTAGTCGTCCATTCCATGACCGGGCGCAAAGTGAACCAGCCCAGTACCAGACGAATCAGTGACGAAGTCTGCATGAATGACCGGCTGCAGTCCATTGGCCTTCTGAAAAGGGTTTTCGTATTGGAGGTTTCCAGCAAGATCCGATCCTCGCAGCCCAGACGCAACAATCTCGAGCTTGCGCTCAAGCACCTTCTCATACTCGGCGGCTCTTGTTGCTGCAACCAGCGTCAACTCTCCCTCCTTTTCTGTGTCTTTTACAACGCAGTACTCCATATCCCTGTGCACCGCAATTGCCTTGTTCGCTGGTAGTGTCCAGGGGGTAGTCGTCCAGATAACAACATTGACCTCACCCACTACACCCTTCGTTTTCAGCTTGCTCTCCAGCCCATCTGCGATCGTTGCCGGAAGCCTCACAAAAGCCGCCAAACTCTTGTGGCCCTCGTCATACTCCAACTCAGCCTCAGCCAGCGCTGTCCTGGAACTCGGACTCCAGTAAACCGGCTTGAACTGCCTATACACCAATCCCTTCTCCCACATTGTTCTGAAAACCTCCAGTTGCCTCAGTTCAAATCTCTTCTCCATGGTCTGATAGGCATTCTCCCAGTCGCCCATGACGCCCCACTCCTTGAATCCCCGCTTCTGGCTCTCAACTGTTGCAGTGGCGAGTTCGCGCGCAGCGGTGCGGATGGAAACGGCATCGGTGTTGGTGAGGGATTTCTTGGCCGCCTGCAGCGCTTTGATTTCGATGGGCAAGCCGTGGCAGTCCCAGCCGGGGATATACGAGACTCGTTCACCGCGGGTGACATGGTAGCGGCAGATGATGTCTTTTGTGATCTTGTTCAGCGCGTGGCCAATGTGCAGGGGCCCGTTGGCGTAGGGCGGGCCATCGTGGAGGGTGAATGCTTTGGCGGCGGTGCGCGTGCGCTGCCAGGCGTAGAGCTCATCGGTGCATCGTTGCAGGTAGAGCGGTGTCTTGTCGGGGAGGGGGCGAGGAGGGAATGGCGATTTCGGAAGGCGCAGAGTCGACGAGTAGGACGCGCGCAGGATACGCGTTGGGGTTAGCATGGCATCGTCGCGAGGTGTTGAGGCTGGATATGTTTTTTTGGAGCTTTGCACTCGGCTTCGCGGTTGCAGTTGCGGAGTCGGCAATGCCTCGATTGATGATTGGCTGACCGCGTAATCAACAGCGGTCGAGTATATAATGAAACTATGGATAATCTCGCAGATATCTTAAATCTCATGATAAGGTGTCGCGAAATCCTCAGTCCTCTCATATCCTATCTGCGATGTGGCACTTTACGTACCCGGACACCAAAGCTCAATAGACAGTCAAAGAGCTCACAGCGCCGTTCTTCAACACCTCAAACACCATGCCCGGGAATCCAAACAGTTCCACGTTCCCAACATCTGTGACACCATCCACTACGACGCTCCCTGCATTCGCGAACTTGCTTCTTCTGCCAGACGCATCCTCCCAACCTCCAAGAAGTTCGCAGCTGCTACCAGGACTGTCGCCCCAGCCTCTGTTCAAAGCCATGCCGCGCTGTTGCAACCTCTCTTGCTCCTCGTTGTCGTAATAAGTCTTGAAGACCTCCTTCAGCCTACCTGAGATGTCACTGAAGCGCATCTCCGAGTTTAGTGCTTCTCGGTACTGCGTCGAAGGAACATGCTCCAGTGTCCACCTGCTCCTCCTGTGCCGATTGAACTGATACGAGCCGGGTATGTTGCCGTGGAAGATGATCTTGGTCGCAGTCAGGTGGTTGAGCGGCTGTGCGCTCAGCTCGCCATCTTTGTGTAGATCTGCTTCTTTGCGCTCTGCTGTGGGCGAAGGTGGGGATATTTGTGTGGGCTGCGAGATCAAAATGTCGAAGCCATGATGATAGTAGTTGTAGAAGTGCTCTGCTGCTGCAATTTCGCGCTCTTGAGCTTCGAGTGCTGCATCATCGTCATCCTCCCAATCCTCCTCAGTGTCTGTGCCGATCGCTGAGCCGCGGTCGGAGTCAAGCATGTCCTCGGGTGTCAGACCACCAAGAGAGTGGTCGGATGCATCGCTGGTCGTTCGGTCTTTGTGTATCGATAATCGGTGGTCGTTCTTGCGATATATGGAGTCCGGCGCTCCAAGCTCCATGATGAGGTCTTGAGGCGTTGTTTCGCTAAGGACTATCCAGACGGGAGGGCTTGAGCGTCTGACGAGTTCGACCTTCCCTTCGCCGTGTACCTTGACGGTCTCGATTTCGTCAGGTCCACCTCCTGGGCCTTTACTGCCTACGAGCGCTGAAGATCTAGGGTTGGAAGGGGCCGCTGTGAAGAGTGTCGCCCGAGCTTTCTGCCACGACTCGCCGCTGAATACTGCCATGGAGGTTGCAGGACCTGTGGCGGAGGACGACAGCAGTGAGATGAAGTCCTTCTTTGGTGAGTACGCAGAGTGTTGTACTGGAAAGTTGAATGCAATGCCGGGATACGACAAGTTATACGTGCCTCTCGCATTTGGGTCTTCAGACTTTGGTGGTATGTACTCGCCTCCGTATGTGGGACCCAAGAGCTTGTCGTAGATGTGCCTAAATCTAGGTCCTGCCACGCCTCCATGCATATCCACAAGCTTGAACACTTCGATATCCTTGTATACTAGTCGTGCTTTGGTAAAGTCGAGCACCTCGATCAAACGCAGCCGCTGATCGGGACCATCGAACTGCAGTCGCAGACCGTTGTCAGGAAGGACGAGTTGTACGGGCGACGAGATAGGGCGGATGTCATCATGGTAGAGTTGGAATCGTGGGAAAGCTTTGACTTCAGCTTTGATAGTGGTGAGGATGTCGTGCAAGGAGCAGCCGAGCGCTGTGTTCTGGTCAGTTAGGATGCAGCCTTAGTATATGAGCTACTTACTCATGAAGCCCACGCTGCGCCCGGGCTGCAGCTGCATACTACTATCGTCCATGTTGAAGAAGCGTTGGATAAGGGTTCGCGTGCCGTTCTCAGTGGTCCCAGCCTACGTAGAGCACACGTGGTGGAGATGGTCTTGAACTCGTTCACGTGGACGTGGTGAGGTAGCCAACGTGACGCAGAGGTACGTTGCTAATGACAGCCGACGTGTGGAATGCAGTACTGTGGTATGTCTACACAAAAGAGACAAGCTCGAGCGCAACCAGGCGTATGCTGAGACGAGGGGTGGTTTTGGTGGGGGATGTGCAAGGTGTTGAGCTTCCTTTCTATGGTGAGGCTCCAGAAATTTACAGCGAACGATGCAAAGGCGCAGATCAGGGTATCATATGCAAAACAGATCAAGAGTACGGTCAGAGGGAACGGCGTAGAATAGTTGCCAGTGTTTAGTTCTTGAACTCGAACTGCGGCACATGACGAAGGCAGTCCGGCCGGCTACCGGTAGTGTGTTTAGGCCCCACTCGGACCCCTGCAACCCTGGTGTTTTGTTGTTTACGCGCATCAACACAGCACGACATCACCACCGCCAACCTCACTAACCACCACACCCAGCACACTTCGACATGTCTGGCCTCCCTCGACCAGGGCCGCCGGCAGTGAAGCGCACAACGTCCACAATGCGCCCGCCAGCATCTCGACAGGCGACAAATAACCTACTCCGTGGTCGCTCTGCCACGCCCATGCTCGATGGGCGCACATCACGAGCAGAGTCGGTTGCCTCGACTAGGACAAGAGGCACACCGCGCTCATCACCGCTCAAGAGAAAAGCGGCCGACTTCGAAGATGCTGGACAGGAGACCAACATCAACGTTGTCGTCCGATGTCGTGGCCGCAACGACCGCGAGGTGCGCGAAAACAGCGGTGTTGTTGTTGCCACCAACGGCATCAAAGGCAACACAGTCGAGCTCTCTATGGGCCCAAGCGCGCTTAGCAACAAGACCTATCAGTTCGACAAGGTCTTCTCGTCTGCGGCAGACCAGGGGATGGTCTTTGATGAAGTCGTGACACCAATCATAGATGAGGTACTTAGGGTGCAGCTCTTCAAATGGAGACATTTCTAACACAGCATAGGTCCTCGATGGTTTCAACTGCACCATTTTCGCATATGGCCAAACCGGCACAGGAAAAACATATACAATGACCGGTGACATTTCCGACGTTCTCCCTCTTCCTGACGCCGCCGGTATTGTTCCTCGTGTTTTGTACGATCTTTTCCGCAAACTCGAGCTGGAGGAGACCGAGAGCTCTGTCAAATGTTCTTTCATCGAACTCTACAACGAAGAGCTACGCGACCTATGTGCGGCAGACGACTCCGTAAAGTTGAAAATTTTCGACGACAACAGCAAGAAGGGGCAGACAACAACGATGGTCCAGGGCATGGAAGAGTGCCACTTGAAGACTGCACGGGAGGGTATTCAGCTTTTGCGCTCTGGTAGCCATAAGCGTCAGGTGGCAGCAACAAAGTGCAACGACCTGAGTTCTCGAAGTCACACAGTCTTCACCATCACGGTGTACATTAAGCGCACTACAGAAGATGGACAAGAGTACCTGAGCGCAGGAAAGCTCAACCTTGTCGATCTTGCGGGCAGTGAGAACATTCAGCGTAGTGGTGCTGAGAACAAGCGCGCCGCAGAGGCTGGTCTGATCAACAAGAGTTTGCTCACTCTAGGTCGCGTTATCAACGCACTTGTCGAACGCAGCTCTCACATTCCGTACCGCGAATCGAAATTGACACGTCTCCTGCAAGACTCTCTCGGCGGTCGTACGAAAACGTGCATCATTGCAACATTATCGCCAGCGAAGAGCAATCTCGAAGAAACCATCTCCACTCTCGACTACGCTTTCCGCGCGAAGAACATCCGGAACAAGCCTCAGGTCAACCAGGCAATCAACAAGAAGACTCTTCTGAAAGAGTTCACAGTCGAGATTGAGAAGCTGAAGAGCGAGCTTATTGCAACACGGCAGCGCAACGGTGTTTACCTTACCCAAGAGAACTACGAGGAGATCACCACGATCAGCGAGTCGAGACGGATCCTTAGCGAGGAACAACGCGACAGAATCGAGACAATGGAAGTGAACCTTCGCAACAGGGTAGAGGAGCTTTTCAGGATCACAACGAACTTCCAAACGCTTAAGAAAGACAACGAGCAGACACAGTTGGCCCTGGACGGTACGAAAGGCATCCTGGAGAAGACCGAAATCGTATTGGAGCACACCCGCCAAAACCTTGCTGAAGAGGGAGAATTGCGGAAAGCCCACGAAAAGACTGAGAGCGAACTCACAGAGATTGGTTATGGCATGATTTCGACACTCGGTAAGACCACATCAGATCTTGATGGTCTGCGATCGAAGATCCGCCGGAAGTCAGAGCTGCAATCTCAGAACCGCCGCAACTGGGCTACATCGCAAAACCATGTTCTGGATACCACTCGCATGGTCGAGGACCGAATCGAAGAATTCCAGCTGCAGCAGGGTCAGATCATGGACCTTCTCTCTGCCCGCATGCAGGACTTTGTCCGAGACGAGCTCGAAAAGCTTGGCACATCCCAATCCTTCTTGCAGGAGAAGATGCAAGCATACCAGATGTCAGAGCAGGAGGTGAACCAACAGACCGCAAAAACACGGGACGACATGAACCAAGTTTTGGAGGAGATTAAGACCCTGCGCGAAGATGTCAAAACGAAGATTGGCTCCGGGCTTGACGACCTCTCGTCTGCGGCAGAGCAGATCTCAGCCAACATCATCACTGAGCTCGACGGTTTCCGGGATGAGCTGCATCAGTCATATGCCAATCTAGGACGCGACTTCAAGTCTACATTCGACGGGCTTGTGAAAAACCTCAACGCGCAACAGACAGAGAACGACCGCTTGCATGCCCAAGTGCTCGAGGCAAACGCAGCATTACTTGCAGCAAACAGCCACACCCAAGGACGTTTGGCGCAGGTAGTTGATGAGGAGAAGCAAAAATCCGCTGAAGAGCGCCAGCAACTACTACAACAGATCACCGCACTCATCGGAGCGAACGCAGACGCTCAAGACGAGCGAATGCACGAGAAGCTTGCCAGTGTTGGTGCAGAGCTAGGAGCTGCGAACACAGCTTTTGAGACACAGCAGAGCGCGTACACATCCGGGGTAGAGGCTTGGAACAACCAGTCCAAGAGCATTGTAGCCGGCGTCGCAACATCGAGAGATGCCATGAAGACGAAGCTTCGAGGTGACTACGAGATGGCGACTCAGCACTCAGATCTGATCAAGGATACCACCACATCTGTGCACGCAAGCACAGTCAAAACCGTGGAAGCTCAGATGGCACATCTCGATACACAACTGCATTCACTCGACGACATCGTCTCTCGCATCCGCGAACAAAACAACGTTCATCACACCGCACACACTGCTTCGCTCGCTACACTGTCGTCTACAGTGCAGACTTCCTACTCCAGCGTTGGCGAACATCTGTCAACCTCCTTCGAACGTGTACAGTCTCTTGAGGCTGATGTGTTTGCTCAGCAGAGCACCCTCAAGGAGACTCTACAATCCTTGTCAGCTGATGCCACAATCCGTGCGCCTCTCCACGAGCTCCGTGAAACAGTCGGCGCACAGAATCTCATCGAATACAACCCTACGGGCCAAACACCTCAACGCGTCAACTACCACATTCCCTCGAACCTTCCACGAACCGAAGACCACGACACCATCCTCTCTCGCCTCCGTGACCGTCCCACATCCTCGGAAGATACCACACGAAGCCCAACCAAGCAACCAATCTTCGTTGACGCCACAAACTTCGCCGAGTCCACTACAGAGCTGTTCCCGCCTACGAAACCCGACTTCACCCGCTCCATCAGTGCGAACACCCAGAACCACACCGCACCCATCTCGCTCCGCGAATTAGACGTTAACATCGTTGCGCAGGAGTCTGCACACACGCAACCTCTCCCACTCGCCTCCCGGTCTTCCGATCCCGCAATTATGGCCGCGCCGCCAAACAAGAAGCAGCGCAGCAATGACGATGGTGCGAGCAAACTGCCGATGAAGAAGATGCTGCGGAAGACTGTTGGTGGTGGGAAGGACGACCGGGAGAATTTGAGCATTACAAATTTCTCGAGTAGCATCGGGCCTGGGCAGATTGGAGGAAGACGGTTGAGAAGTCATGGGAGCGGTAGCTAAGCTCAGAAACGCAAGTTTCTGGGATTGTCACTTCCGTTATGTATAGGCGTTTTGTTTCCTTGCGGGGTTTACGGTAATGGCGTTTGGACAAGATAGGTGTGCATCACATGGTGCGAGCCCGAGTGTGCGGAGCTCCCTCTTTGCATTTTCATACGGCGTAGGCGTAGTCTTTTGGATCCATCAATGCTCAATACAGCAGCTATCAATTTCAGATCTGTTACCTTGCTCGCAAAATACTGAAGAAAAATAGTAAATGTCGCACGAGGGATTGTGTCTTTCATCACGCTGCATGTTATTTAATCCTGGAACATCTTAACCAACAGATAGCAAAAGGAAAGGAACAACGACTTATTGACAGCGTCTGAACCGGCCGCCTTGCCAGCGGAATCTGTACAAATATTGAGTATATTGACTTCGACAAGAGTCCACATAGTTTGTATCTGCACAAAGCTCTCCAGGTCTGTCCTGATTTAGAGGATACAGCCAACACTGAGCACTGCGCAGTCGCTTTGATCCCATCCTCTGCGTCTGCCCTTTTGTTGCTGGACAATCGAGCTTTGCAATCAGAAAGTATCAATTCGAGTCGATTCCTTTGGAGGAATGTAGCCGCGTGGGAATAAAAGGCGAAGCCTCCAAAAGCAGCGATTGTCCTGTAAGCATTATGGCAGTGGGAAAAAACAGCTGCGATTTAGGTTAGGCAGAAAGACGTTACGCGTTTATTAGATAAGAGCATAAAGGGTTTAATATCAGCAGGTATCAGCGGATGGATGATCGAAACTAGAACGTCTCTTGGAATTTTATCAAGAGACATGATCAGCCGAAAGCAACAGATATTAGGCAATGGTTCAAGTGTGGTTTGGTGCGGTTGTTGAAGTCGTTTCAAGCGAAGACTGCGTGAGGACACGTTTGAATAGCAAAGCCAGCGGTGCTATGGAAAATACCTTAATAGCACCAATCCTTCTAAGGGCAAACAAAATGGCATTTTTGAAGCTTCCGCACTAATTTCAGATATCTGCGTGGGTCGTTGAGAACGTAGATGTTGGAGATGATCCGTTTTATGACAACATCATACAAGGGGGGTGCCTGAACGGACTGGAATACGAGCCTGCTTGCACTGAGCATCTACTGATCTTTTACAACAGAAAACCCCCAGGTGTGGCAAACTCGTATTCCAGTCCGTTCAAGCACCCCCGTTTTATACGTTCTAGAAAGATCCTCTTCCATCGAAGTAACCAACAACTTCACCAGCATCGGTGGTTTAGTGGTAAAATTAGCCGTTGCCAAGCTTCACAGCTCAGTTTCGGCTAGCCCCGGGTTCGATTCCCGGCCGATGCATTTTGCTCTCCTCGCCGTTCTGTGGTGGTGGAGTTGATTATCGTGTGGGACGGGGGGTTGTGGGGGTGCTGAGGTTTAACCGTGGGTGTGGGGCACTTGCTCCGCCAGTAGATTACCACACCATGTTTTTTGCTGATGATATCTTCTTGTCTGCCATAAGTCTGAGGCGTGGTCATTGTGTTGGTTGATGCGTAGAGATTGAAATTATAACGTTGTGTGCAGTCTCGATGGTATGATATGTGTTAGCCACATCTTCTTTGTTCCCCAACTCACGTAGCTTACACAGTCTCATTGTAGCGTCGTATGCAGGCTGACGCTGGTGTTGGTTTGAAGTGTGTTTCGTAATTCCCAATGATTCGTACATAATTCGTGGTCACCTTCTCCCATAGCAGTCTTCAAGCAGCTCTAACAGCATAAACTCGGTCGGCGAATCGTAGGCTATCCCTGTGTCCATGAAAGAAGCGCATGTCGTCTTCTCTGAAATCGCAATCTTCTTCATCACCAACGTTCCCTGCCCCCTGTCTATCCAGGCTACTCGACCATGCTCAAACTTCAATAATTCCTTCTCCTCGTACTTCACCACCGGCGTCAGTCGCGCAGACTTGCGGGGTAGAATCCTTGGACACGACTCCTTCCAGATCTCCCTCGTCTGCGACCGGCAGCCGATATCCGTCGCTAGCGCCATGAAGCTACCGAGTCCAAACCGTGGTGCTGAACGGATGGCTACACCGGCAACGTGGTGCTCGAGGCGTAGCTTGACAGACACATTCCCCTGCTTCTTCCTGGCATCATCGTCCATCAACGTTGTCAAGGTTCGCGTCATGGCTCGCGGTATTTGGCCAGCAGTTCTCCTGTTGTTCTTGCTCTTCAACACGCCATCTGGAGCGTCCCACAAGATCTGAATATCGTATTTAGCCACCTTTTTTAGCCACAAATGCTGCTTTGCCAGTTTTTGGAGATGGGCTTCAATCTTCTTGTCCCAGTGTTCTTGGACAAATGTATTGACGCGACCCTTGAAGACGACACCAAGCCGCAGTGTGACGGCGTTGTTGAGGAGCCAGGTCTGATACTCGTGTGCTTCGAGGAAATTGTGGTGTCGGAGCGCTAGGAGGCCCGTAGATCCAGAGTGGACGGGACAGATTTGGACGAGGGTATGCTTGCATGAATAGTTCTTGAGCTGCAGGGGGAGACCGGCATTGCTTGCGGTGGAGGTCTCGTGGGCTGAGAGGTAGCTGTAGACTTCGTTGCGGAGCTCGGGCGGTAGCATGGGAAGGAATGTGCACATATCCGCCATTGTGAGACGCCGTGGTACGTTCGTGGAAATGTGCTTGAGCTGGGACGTTTCCAGTGTGGAAGATCGTATCGGTAGTGCGCAGTGCAGATCAACTTTCCCAACGAGATGCAGCAAGTCCGGCCTAAAGAAACACAAAACCCACGCCACTGCTCAAGTGAGGACTGCAGCGGAAGATCTATAGCGCAAGTAAAGCTGTCATGCGTGAACGCGGAATCACGTGACGATGCTGTCTCTCAACCTAGAGGGTTGTATCGCAGTGCACCTCGAGTTCCGAGCTTTCTTTTGGTTAGCCATGATTGCAACACTATGTTGGCTACCAGTACCTCTCTGCTCCTTGTTCTGCCAACTTTGAAGAGAAGCAAATTTGGAAGGAATTTTTAATTTTTGTTAGTCGGCGGCGGCTCGGCACGAAGCATTTTTTCTGGGGCGTCGGCGAAGGTGCGGATTAGGAAGGCATCTGGATCGTGAAGTTGCAGATGGAACGCAAAATTTAGTTGCCGAGTTTCTGGACATGGGAATAAGCATATACAGTACAAGGGTCGACGAGATCCACATCGTGCATGCTAGAATCAGCAGGACTCGAAGGTAGTAATACTGTCACGGCTGTGTATTGGAAACGTTGTACAGCTCACAGCTGGGCTGCCAGAATCGTCTCAGGACATGGTTTGGCAGAAGGCGTTAGGTTTGAATTGGATGGTTTGCATCTTGCGATGTGTCGTGGGCGATGAAAGATTTCCTAGCAAGCCATGTCGAGTGCTGTGCAGCTGGCTGGAGGCGATGTGGGTGGAACGCTGGTCAAAAGATCAGGATTCTAGGTGAAATTTGCGATTATAGTATAGAAGGTCAGGTGTGTGCTATTTGACCTTGGACTGTGTTGACTCACGCATCGCTGAATGCCTGATCCATGGTTCGCTGCGCCTCAGCCACTCAGGTCATACATAATATCACTCAGCCTCTCAGCAAGCGAGAAACACATGTACTGTTCACTCGCCCTGTTTGAGACGGAGTTTTTTGACAACAAAGCCCAATGCCCTTTTCTGAACCAAAGGCTAGGAGGTAGTCGTGATTGTAACCCAAAGTAATACGACATTTCGCCACGTGCCGCGGAGCTCCAGGTCTGCCGCTGGCTTGCTGCTATCGATTGTCCAGAACAAGTTGGAGTGATGATTCTGACGACTGGTCTCAGATTCGACCCTGGAACGTGTAAGAGACCGGTACCGTAAAGTCGGGACCAGTGGTGGCGAGCAAGTGTGTCGGATCGGAGGAGGCTCGTGCACACCAAAATTTGCGAACGCCACCAGATGTTGGCCACAACCTCCTGTTTCCGCGTTACTTACCCTTCATAAGCAGACTCTCTGGCTTCACTTCCGATCTACGGTCACGAGGTCGGTGATCAGCATGCAAAATTTGATCAGTGGCGACTGTGTGGGCTTTGCTCTCCTTTCTACTTCTCTGAACTAACATCTATTGGAACTGTTGGCAGCGCCACTATTGTTATGGGAGCCACATCATGGCCGGGTTTTTGTTTCTTTCAGATATTCTCTTTTTGCAATATGGGAGGTTTGTCGTGATACTGACACCCTTGTGGGAGGGTCCTCCGCGGAATGATTCATACTCGTGGAACTCGGTCTTGTGATCTGGATCCCGCCACACAGTCGTGTCCCGACGACCCATGAAAGGAATAAACCAAGACGCGCACTGTTGCTGTTGACGTGGCTATTTTGAACCCACGTTAACTGCCGCGTTGAACAGGTCCAGCCTCGCGTGACGATGAGCCCAATGGATGGTTTCATCGTACTATTGACGAGTCTTACTGCGTACTCGATTTACCTCATGTTCACCGGCTAGATCATTCGCATCCCTTCCCGACGACAGGTCCAAAAGACATCAATATGATGACAAATATGATATGTCGCCTGCCTAGCCGCTTTCTCGAATGCGGCAAAGTATATACAACCCAACAATGCCAATGATTGTGCCCCTCGTAGCTTCCAAGTTCTACGAGAGAAAAACCCCACGAGGCAGGGAGCGGGGTGAGTTTCGTTCAGCCAGCCCGCAGCCACAGTAAGCTGCATGTCAAATGTGGATTCCGCCGTGTTTCGAAGTGCTAATCGTGCACGTTTTAAAAGCAAACACTACACCAGTACTTGAATAGACCCTGATCTTCAACAGGCACACCGCATGACGCCCGGTTGGTCCGCAGCCTTCGAGGTGTACAGCTCGTCAAGAAAGACATCCAAAGACCTCCGAATAATATTGCGAAAATACCGGGCGGACAGATTCCAATTCTACACCTCATCGCCAACCCGTTTACCTTTTTTTGTAAGCATACACGCAACGACATGCTCCTCGAACAAGAAACCATCTGCGCCTGTCGCACGAGCAATTCACCTACACCGAGATCTCACAAGCCATCGATCAAAGTCGTTTACATCGTTACCGACACTTACTACCCGACATCAGCCGACTTCGAAGACGGAAAAGGAACCACATCCATCGACTCAGTGCATACCACAGCCGGAGCCGCAAATAGCCGCGCCAAAAAGATCATGTTTGCTCGCAATAGCCCTGACAACAACTGCGAAGTGGATGAGGACAAAATTATAGAGGAGCAGAAAAGTGGGCTTTACATCGGAATCGGGGTTGGCGGAACAGAGACGAACGGTTGCTATGCGAGGAAGTGCGAGGTCGAAGCCAAGCCCATAGACATTGATGAAGATGGCAGCAGTGAGGAAGAGCATGATGGAGAGGACTGGAACATGCAATGAAGACAACGAACCGAAGAGATCGCCATTGCGAGGCCAGGATCAAAGGGAGATTTACTCCAGGCTATGCGGAATGTGATAACAGGAAACAAATAATATTGCACGCGAAGAAGGAAAAGACTTAGGACTGATCGGGCGAGCCAAAGATGCATGTAGGGAGCGGACTGAACTTGGGGATGTTGTAACATCGATTCACCAACCCCCACCACTCCATCGAGCACAGCGCCCAAGAAACACCAAAAAGCCCTGCCAACAGATAAGCACTCCGCGACCACGATAAAGCGTGCAACTATATCGTATCTGGCTTTTCTGGTTGTCTGGTGACTGCGTTGCTGATGAATCCCAACGTGCGCAACGGCCGGGTACTGTTTATCCCACTTGAATCCATTTCAACCAAGGGTATCGACTTTCGTACTGAACTGCAAAATCTAACCGTACATGCATCTCCTTCACATGTTCAGGGACTTCATACGAGCTCTTCACAGTACAGAGTGAGTAGTTGAAGATGTGCAGGACAACCTGTACGATGTGATGGCAAAATGCGAGGGAAAGATATTTGAAAGTAAGCTGGCCCATATACTTTCCGCGCACATATAGTTTCCGCGCACTCCCTCACTAAAATAACCCCTGCACATAGCCGTGCACCTCTAGATCTAGTAGATTAGATTATCTAAAAGTTTAAGTACTTATAGAAAATATTATACTAACAATAAAAATATTTTAGGCTTATATAAAAACATCTTACTAAGTAAGTTATTTAACTAGCTAGTTTAACTATAGTAAAATAAGTCTTTAGTTTAATAATAAACTTTAACTTTTTTTCTGTAATACCTACTCTAGTATATAATAATAAGCTGTTTTTAAAAACTACCTAATAGAACCTTTGTAATTAAATAGTTATTAAGCTTAGAAGTTTTAGTATACTATTTTTAGTAACGTATTCAACAGGTAAGTTAGCTACATAGGCAAGTTAGCTACTTTGCTAAAACTACACCAACATCCTACCTTATAACATAATAACTTAACAATAATATAAATCTACGCCTTTAAAAGAGGCTGTAATACAGCTTGCGCTCTAGACACTTAAACAAGATATAAACCTTACTATATAACATGCTACAGCTATATACAACGCGCCTTACAGCACACTATATAATTAATACATAGAACAACCTACATAAGCTAATTATACGCTAAGTTAATAGAATATAAATTAGACTAAGGAAGATATAATTGCTAAGTACATTCTTAAGCTAAATGCACAAGGATTTGCTCTTTAGCTAGCTACTATAGCTAATATAGCTAATTCTTTGCGTGCTAAACATAATATAGGCTATATTAGCATAAACTAGCTTAATACATTTATTAAGCGCTGCTCTAACTTTAAAGTAAAGTTTAATTATAAGTACAACTACAAGAGAGCCCTCTATAAGGATCTAGAGATTATTAGAAGCTAGTTTAAGCTTATAGTAAATGTTAAAGCCAAGTATAGCATCTAGAATAATAACATATATAATTTTAATAAGATAGGCTTTATAATAGGCTAGATATCTGCAGAAGTAGTTGTTACAGGTTTAAAGTATTAAGGACAGCTAAAGGCAGTGCAGCAAGGCAATTAAGAGTAGACAATAGTTATATAAGGCATTAATAGCATAGAGTAGGCTATTCTATTCTTTATTATCTTTAAAGGCTGCAACTACTTCTCTGCCTAGTACAAAGAGAACAACCTACTTTATAACTAGGTTATTAGAGTCTCTAAGAACAGATAGACTACTAACAAGCTTAGTCTAGACTAGTTAAAGCACTTTAATGCCTATACAAAGACGCGCACCTAAGAAGTGCACTAGCTACTCCTTATTAATAGCTACAAGAGCTACAACTTTCTTAACTTCTAATAATACTGTAAGGAAGCAAATATTATTACACTATATATACTTCTACACTTATTACACCTCTTGTAGCTACTAGATGTAGGCTGTTTTAACTTTTTAAAGAAGGTGTATAGGCGCTAAGCTAAAGATCTTATGCATAACTACATTACTTATATAACTAAAACTAAGTTCTTACTATGCTTTATAGGCGCCTACAAGGAGACATTTACTTCTAGCAATATTTAAAGAGGCTTTTAAGGCGCTAGAATAGTCCCCTTTAACCTAGAACAGGTTATAATAGGTTTTAATGTCTACCTACATACCCTACTACTACCTACTGTAGAAGATAAGCTCTAGTAGTTCTAAACCCTAAGCACTACTTTGCAATTAGAGTTGCAATTAACACTAGTTTAAGAGAGAATCTAAAGGCATGCAAGCAGCTCACTAACATTAATAGTTAAGGCCTTTAAAAAGCTTGCTAAAGGCGCAGCTATAGTAGCGCACAAGCTAGTGTTAGCTTAAAAAGAGATTACTAGGCTTTAAGCAGCAAATAAGGCTGCTACACAATATAAATTGCATAAAAGAAAGTAGTTATAGCAAGAAGAAGTTCTAATAGCTAAAAAAGGCCTTTAATTAACTACTCTAACTAAGTTTAGGGCGCGTAGTAATAGTAAGAAGGCAAGGAAGCAAGTACATGTTAAAGAAGAAGAGGTAACCTAAAAACGCTATAAAAAGTGCTATAATATAGAGCATAACTCGCACATATATAAAAAGCTTAAAAAAGGTGTTACTAAATAATATTATATACTGCACTACTGTATACAAGGCTAAAGTAGGCTAATGTAAGCTATAATAGAGTAGAATGTTAGTGTAGTCTTAGTAAAGTAGCTAACTCGCCTATGTAGCCAACTTACCTATTAAATACATTATACTAAAACTTTATAAAGCTTTAACTTCCTTAAAACAGTACTTTTTAAATTTCTTATTTAAGACCTGATTTAAGACTAAAGATAATAACTCTTACTAATAGAAATATATATTTATTATTAAATAACTAAAAAGTTACAAGTAGCTATTTTAGTATAGAAAAAGATTTAACTAGTATTACCCTAGCTTAGTAATACTATACTTAGATTTAACTCTAGAATTATGTCTACTATATAGTAAAGAAGCTACTAATGTACTTTATAAGTAAGTAGATTAAATAGGTAAGTAGATTACTCTGCTAAAACTACACTAAACCTCTACCTTACTATATAATGCCTTAACAACAACATTAATCTACGCTCTTAAGAGAAGCTGTAATACAGCTTGCGCTCTAAGCAATTAAACAAGATGTAATGCTTACTTTACAACGCGCTGCAGCTATATATAACACACCTTATAGCACACTATACACTTAATACATAGAATAACTTGCACAAGCTAATTATACACTAGTTTAACGGATTATAGACTAGACTAAGGAAGATGTAATTGCTAAGTATATTCTTAAGCTAGATGCACAAGGGTTTGCCTCTTAGCTAGCTGCTATAGCTAATATAGCTAATTCTTTGCATGCTAAGTGCAATATAGGCTATGTTGGCATAAACTAGCCTAACATGTTTGTTAAGCGCTGCTCTAACTTTAAAGTAAGGTTTAATTGTAAGTATAACTACAAGAGAGCCCTCTATAAGGATTTAGAGATTATTAAGAGCTAGTTTAAGCTTGTAGCAAATGTTAAAGCTAAGTATAGCATCTAGGATAATAACATATACAACTTTAATAAGACAGGCTTTATAATAGGCTAGATATTAACAAGAGTAGTTATTATAGGCTTAGAGTATTAAAGACAGCTAAAAGTAGTGCAGCAAGACAACTACAAGTAGATAATAGTTATACAAGGCATTAATAGCATAGAGTAGGCTATTCTACTCTTTATTATCTTTAAAGGCTACAACTACCTCTTTGCCTAGTATAAAGAAGATAATCTGCTTTATAATTAGGTTATTAGAGTCTCTAAGAACAGATAGACTACTAACAAGCTTAGTCTAGACTAGTTAAAGCACTTTAATGCCTATACAAAGACGCACACGTAAGAAGTATACTAGCTACTCTTTATTAATAGCTATAAGAGCTACAACTTTCTTAACTTCTAACAATACTATAAGAAAGTAAATACTATTATACTATATATGCTTCTACACTTATTGCACCTCTTATAACTACTTAATATAGGTTATTTTGCTCCTCTAAAGAAGGCGTATAAGCGCTAAGCTAAGAATCTTATACATAACTATATTACTTATATTACTAAGACTAAGTTCCTACTATGCTTTATAGGCGCCTATAAGGAGACGTTGTAACAAGCTACAATAGAATTGTTTAGCGTTGTAGTGTTCTAGAACTATCCTTAGTTTGTATTAGTCTTGCCCTTAGCAAAGGTGCGCAAAACCTACGCTACACGCAATCCTTAGAGGAGACAAGTATTATTCTTATTATTAAATACACCTATTGCTATTCCTCTACTATCTACTTCTAGTGTGAAGCAAGTACTATTGCCTATAACTAGAACCTTACATAATAATACTTTATTAATCTAATAGTCTAGGGATAGCTCTAACTACTTAAATAAACAGTTAGGGGGCACCTATAAGAGAGACCTAACTACCCTTATCTTAAACCTAGCAGGAGGAAGACACTAGTAGCATTTCCTTAGTTAATAAGGAGATCTTAACTTCTATAATAAGTGCACCTCTATTGCTTAATAAGCGTATCTAAGCTGCCTAACGCTAATACAATAAGCTTTAGGCCTTGCAACGCCTATACTTACTTAAAGCTAAGATTGCGTAACTAGAGAGTATAGGAAACTACACTACCCTAAGCACAGTAGAGACTATTAAGGGCACCTTAAGTGCTATAATATATAAGCAAGGCGCATCTACAACACTTGCACTGCAACCTACAAAGCGCTTACTTAAACCTAAAGACCTAGCTAAATATAAAGGCAAAAATCTTAAAGAATATTACAAATTCTTTTATTCCTGCAAGGTAGCCTTCTAATTACTGCTACAAGAGTTTAGCAACACTAAAGATAAGATCCTCTAAGCAATATAATACCTGTTAGGAGACCTAAGGGAGTTGTAGTACACGCACTTTAAGCGCACATTTAGAGCATAAGAAGAGACACCTAGCTAGAAGTACTTTAAATAGTACTTACTAGACCTACTCTCTAACTCTATAAACTGTACACTAGAATTAGCTACAGCGCACGCTTAAGCATTATAATAGAAAGATTAATTAGTCTACGCTTTTACAACCTACCTAGAAGTTCTAGAGGATTAACTTACTCTCTATACTAAAGAGCAGAGAGTCTAACACTTGTTCTCTAAGCTTAGACTAGAACTGCAGAGGGCAATTACTAATTACTATTAAGTGCTAGCTACACGTA
>SATY01000536.1:0-23995 GCA_004335155.1 Ascochyta viciae
TTTCTTTAGTATCTATAGTAGTAGGTTTAGTAATTTGTAGTAAAGAGGTTTGGTATAAGTTTTAATTGTATTAACAAAGTCCTTAGCTATACTAAGTACGGAGGGAAAATCTTCCTTTGTAGTCTATAACGCTAGGCTCATAACTGTAGAAGTTGAGAGACTTAAAAAATAAACAATCAATAATTAAGAAAGAGATTAAATTCTTCTATAGATCTATTAGTTTAACCTAATCGTTTATATATCCTCAATCTGACGCTAGTGACTTAGCGCATCTGGATTCGGATCACAAAATCAGTAATTCCGATTAGATAATTACTAATCTAAGCGGTATTTACCGTGACAATAACATATTCTTAGCTAGTGCTATAATAACTTTGTTCTTGTCTATCTATAGGCTCTCTAGAATAAGGTTGTACTCCCTATTCCTATGTAGTATATATGCCTAGAGGGTCTCTCTATAGCTATTAATATTAATCTTTATTCTTACAACATTAGTTACCTAGGTTAATTTCTTAGCTATACCTAATACCTTACGTCTATGCGTAGGGGTGCGTTAGAAGTTGTTTTATAATATAAACTTAGAGAAGACTATGCTATATATTAAGCACTTAGTATTAATTAATATATATGCTATAGTGTTGTCTTGTACTATTACAAGCAGTAATATAGGCTTGCTATCTAGCTACTATTAATAGAACTCCTAGAATAGTTCTTTTCTCTTTACAACTTCTTTTCCTAACCCCTATTTACGCCTTTAAACAGGAGTTTCTAGTTTTCTAAGCCTTTATTATTTAAGTTGTTATTCTTACAGACTTTAGTAATTATACTCTTAACCTAAGCATTCTTTAGTCTCCTAGCTAGAGCTAACTTACATCTGTCTATATATTAGCCCTTCTTTCTACATCTTAGACAGATGTTAGCAGCCCTCTACTAGTCTAAGACTTCTTAAGTGCAGCCCGCTACTAGTCTAAGACTTCTTAAGTCTGCTACTTAGCTTACTATTAGTTGTCTAACTTAATCTTCTTAGAGTAGACCTTAGTAGGTTTCTAGTCTATACTATCTAGGTTTGTTCTTTGTATATGTTGTCTAAAGGTGCTGTTTGTTAGTGCCTTAGACCTGCAGAGGTTAACCTCTACTACTAAGACTCTAGCTATGAGGCTCTAGAGATTCTAGTTGTCTAGGCTGTCTACTAACACTATCTTGTCTTAGAAGTCTAGACAGAGTGTAGACATGTACCTAGTCTTAAGGTTCTTTGTATTGTCTTCTTTAGCAGCGTTGTAGGCTAGCTAGATAAACTCTATATTAGAAGTCTTAACACTTTAGTTGCTCTTCTTTATAGTATTAGTCTAGAGCTTCTACTAAGAACGCTCCTTAAGTAAAGAGTCCTTAAACTGTTTATCTAAGAAGTCCTAGAACTAATTAGTTGTACCTATTAGGTTATAATCCTTCTATAACAAGCTAACCTGCACAGCTTCTCCTCCTAGCCTGTTAAACATAAAGGCAACTTCTAGAATAGCTTCTTAGTCCTCTATAGACTTTAGCTTATCCTTTATCTAGGACTTAAACGTCCTATATACATATTAGTTGCTACTAAACTTACCTACGTTGGGTAACTTTATACCCTTGCTTAGCTTGTTATTAATTGCTTGTATAGAGGTAGGGGGTATTATAACATAGTTTAGTAACCTTATAGATACAACGTAGGCTTAGACCTAGGCTTTAACTAACCTTTATATAGTTTTACTTATATCTTCCCCTTATAGGTCCTAGTTAGAGTCTGTAGTAGGTTAGGCCTTGTTATGAGTAATAGTTACTGCAGCCTTAGGTAGAGTTGCTTATAATAGGTAAGTAGTTAGGCACTCTAGTACGTAAGGGAGTAGCTTATCCTGCTACTCCTCTAGTACTAACAAGGTAGCAAGGTTCTAGAGTTGAGTAATAATGTCTAATTAATTAATGTTACTAGTGCACAGCTTAATGCTGTATTTACCTAGACGTCTAGCAGCGTTGTTAAACGTCTTACTTATTAATCCTTTTATAGTAATTAAATCTAATTATAAGTAGCTGACCTTTAAAGGAATTTGCTAGTAAAATACAAGATAGATTTAATAGAGAACAACCTCTAGGATAGAGGTTACAGACTTTTTATAACTCTATTTTAGATATATTAGCTCTGTAGCAGGGCTCTAGTCTATACCACAGAGCGCAAGCTAGAGTTCTGCTATAGCAGTATAAGCGCGAGCTAGAGTAGTGCTAAGGTAGTATACGCTAAGGAGCTAGCACCTAGGCCTAGCCTGTTACAGTTTTAGTTAGTGCTTTTTACTATTTACTCTTCTCTATTATGTCTTTCTAAACTAAATGAATTATAAATAAAAATATAGCTATAACTAAGACTTAAGAGTAGAATTTTCTCTTTTAGGCTACAAGGAATCTAGGATTATAATTAATAAAGAAAGTAGAGGGAGAAAGGAGAATAGACTACTTTTTTCCTTAATCTTAAAGACCTAGACTGACTAGACTGAGTAATTCTAGAATAGGAAGCGTATAGCCTAAAGAGGTAAGAGGAGTAAATATACTAATAATATAATAAAATAATAGACAAGCTATTATATTAAATGCTAGGTACAGAATAAAGAGAGAGGGAAAATCTGTAGTTATTATACTTTACTTCTTTTCTCTCTATTATTAATTAAAAGGATCTAGAATAGCTATTGCTAACAGATGCTTTAAAATCTGAAGGAGATTTTTAAGTACATTATGTATGCAATTAAGTACATAATTACACAACCTACTAGTAGATTACGTAGGTGTATACGTAACCTACTAGTAAAGGCCACTTATTCTTAAGCTATTTATAGTAAGAAAGCTAACTCTAGATTTAGTAAAGCTATTGCTATAATAAGCACAGCTTTCTAACACTCTTTAGTTGTGCATTCTTAAGATAGTATATTACTAGATTAGGTAAGCACTATACCTAATTAGGAAAGTACCTGTTCTTAGGGCTAATATATATATATCTAGGCTAGATAGCTTAAGTTGCCTGTTTAGGCAATAGCTATTCTTTAAAAAAAAGTATCTACTAAACATTATAAGAACCAAGTTCTATAACCTAATAGTCTTAAAAGTAGAACTTCTTAATAAACCATAAGTTTAAGGAATAAACGATACTAAAAATATAGAGTGTATAAGAAATATATACAAAAGTGTTACTATTATTATGTTAAGAAAGAGTAAAAAGAAAGCTTTTACTACTTACTAGACTGCTAGGTTATAAAAGACAGGCAGTAGTGTATATAGCAATGTTTTTACTTTAAATTATAATGAATATATAGTATATATATAGCACTTATATTATATATAATTTATGTATAAAACATATATATTTAAAGCATAACCTACTTAAGCTATAAACCCTATTTTCTTCTCTAGAGAGTAAGGTTTTTCTTTAGGCTATAAAAGGTTCCTACTAGAGATAGTAGCTAGAGAGAGAGGTTCTATAACAAGCTAGAATAAGATTATATAGTATTATAGAATTCTAAGCTATTTTAGTTTTATTATATTTACTCTTAGTATTGCTGTATATAACGTGTACTGTATACTATTCTTAAAAGAAATAAGGATTTTTCTTATTATTAAATACACCTATTACTATGTCTCTACTATTTATCTCTAGTATAAAGTATGTATAATTACTTATTAGTAGAACTTTATATATTCTCCCTATAGTAGAAGATACCCTAGCTAAAGCTTACGCTAAGGCTAGAGACCTACTAGATACTTATATATATAATATTCACAACCTTAGAGACTTATCTCTAAAGAATTTATCTTATCTTATAGTTTATTTAGTTTAGAAAGACATATTAAAGAGAGGTATACAGCAGAGAGTACTAACTAAAACAAGCCTAATTTCTCTGCTTATAGCACTAAAAGTGTAATATATATATTATAATAAAAGCTTATGAAGAACTATCGCAGCTAAAATAGAGGCAAAATATAACTATATTCTACCTGCTAATTCTAGCTAGTATATAAGCGTATTTATTCTGTGACACACCCCCTCACCTCGTGCGAGTACTGAGTAGGAGGTGGAAAATTATCACAGATACGCAGCTGAGTGCCTGCAGGGTCATGGCTGAAAGGTACTAGTACTAGAGGCCCAAGTCACGCTTAAACCTAGCGCCTCAGTTCTGGTTACCTACTAAACTTAAAATCCATGTCGCCTCTGCTGGCACAACATTAGTGTCCTAGGCTTATAACTGTCGCAGCTAAAATAGAGGCAAAATATAGCCATATTCTACCTGCTAATTCTAGCTGGTATATAAGTGTATTTATTCTGTAACAAGAACCTAGTAAACGCATTCTATAAACGCTAGAGCTAGAGTAACTTAGTAGGTTAAATGTTAAGTAACTACTAATAAATCTAAGAGTTAAAAGCATACCTTAGTAGGTAGATAAGACTTAACATCTACCTACTAGTTAGGGACTAGAATCTCTAGATTTGTAGGTTAGTAGGTTAAGGGGTAAGTATATACTAACTATAGGTAATAACCTCTAACCTAGAAAACACTAGCCTGTTTTATAAAAAGAGCCTCTAGTGTACTAAAAGAGTTAATAACCTAGCTATAAGACCTGAATTCTGTACTAAGAATATTATATATATCTACTTCTTTAACTACTCTAAGCAGTATATTATTTTTATTAGTTGATAAGCTTAGGAATAACTAGGAGATAGATTATTAATTAATATGTAGGTGTCTACTTAGGTTACTATTTATATGCCTATTAAGCGTCCTGTGCTCCTATTAGCTAATTGCTTATAATAGCTAATATAGACAATTAACCTATTTTATACATAGCATAAGTAAGAAGAGATTTAAATCTATTAGTAAGCAAGCTTCCTATAACACTAATCTATTACTTATTCTACTCTCTATTTTAGTATAACTCTAAGCTATAGTTAAAGTTAGTACTTTCTTAATTAATCTATACCTATGTTTAATACTTAATACTAATACCTATAGAAACATTCTGCTGTATAGTAGACGCACACTACTACTATATCTGCTGCCTAATCTGCCTGTGTGCGCTCTGCCTTGCTTACTGTCTTCTTACCTCTAAGCTCTCTAAGCTTACTGCTAGCTTCTCTTCCAGGCTCGCTACTCTACTAGCTGTTGCTGTTGCTGCTGTGCTTCTCCTCCTCTGCGCTGCCCTGCTTGCCCTTACTCCTGCTGTACACGCCTTCTAGCTCTAATAAGCTTATAGTGTCCTCTCCCTCTACTTCTACCTTTAGCGCCTATAGCGCTAAAATAGCCTAGCGTAGTAAGCCCTGCTTAAAGTGTATTAATAGTGCTATAGCTAGTTATTTAAACAGGCAGTGCTTTAATTACTTAGGTAGTAGCTTCTGCTGCTAGCGCTAGGCCTCTGCGCACATCTGTTAGGACACGGCTCTGCCCACTGTGCTAAGGCAACCCAAAAGGTATGTATAATCACTCTAATAAGTAATTGTGGCCAGAACAGTACTATATTGTCAGCCAGGCCTAACAATATCCCCTTCTTTTAACAGGGCCTAACCTAGGCCCAAAGAGTACCTAGTACTAGACCTTCTAGCAGCAATAGCAACGGCCCTGTAATCAAACACACGTGCCTAACCCCATAATCAAACACACGTAGCTGCTCTCAGCCCTAACTAGGTCATTGCCTATCTGAGCTGGCTTAGCTGACCCTAGACCTGTGCAGGGTACAATGACCTAATATGCAGGGTAACAGACCCTAGTAGGGTATCAGACCTAGGATTAAATAATGTTAGGGGACTTGCCTACAATCATAACTGCCTCTAGACTTAAACCTACGTTCAATCTACGCACATTCTCACACACACGCTTTAGGTATTAGAGTAATTATAATGTTAGGACACAGCTCTGCCTACTGTGCTAAGGCAACCTAAAAGGTACGTATAATTACTCTAATAAGTGATTGTGGCCAGAACAGTACTATATTGTTAGCTAGGCCTAACAACAACTGCAACTTCTAGTAAGTAATCTCTCTACTCTTTTATTTGTTAATTACTTGCTAATATGTGCAGCTCCTCTCTTACCCTCTCTAAAGCCTGTAAGCTTTTAGCAGCCCTATAGGCTAATTACTAGCCTGCAGACTGTAAGGCAGACTTTACAAGCACAAAAGGAAGCGATCTAGAAAGCTAATATATTTAAGAAGGAGTGAACAAAATAGCAGAAAAAGAGCTATAAGAGGGCAAAGATAGCTACCTACTTATAGTAGGTAGGCCTAGGCTCCTAGGCAGGAAGTAGAAGGAGGCCTGTGCCTTAAAAGTGAAGTAAAAGTCAGCAGGATAGATTCTGCTAAGTTAGATAAGCACCTACTAGTAGGTTGTGCTATCTAACTATAGCAGAAGTCCTAACACGTGCCCTCTTCTTGTAACAGGCAAAAGTCCTCTAAGCTAGTCTAATTTACAGGTGCTGTAGAGCTGCTATTAACAAAGAGAGAGAAAGAAAAGAGAAAGAAAGATAGAGGTAAAATAGTATAGTAATTAAGAAACTACAGAGAAAACTAGGCAGTAATTAATATAGAATTAAGGTTTATAGTTTATATAGCACTACGTATGTCTCCCTAGATTCCTATACAAAAAACTAACCTCTAAGATTTTTCCTGCTGCACAAACCCTGCAACGCGAAAATTATCCCTAAATCTGTTTAGAGCTTATATAAGAAGAGCAAATAAGCCTAAAAGCAAGCTTGCTTAGCTTAATAGAGCTTTAACTAACCTAAGCTAGTAACAGCTAGGTTAGGTGTGCTTTAACAGTAGGATTAGTTTAGTTGTAATGTTCTAAGGGCAACGTGTAGGCGTTAAGGTAGCGTGTAGTCTTTACTAAAAGGCAAGCAAACTCTGTTTTTAACGTACAGAAAGTAGCCTAATATTATACTAAACCTAAACAAGCTTTTTAATCGTAGTGTCTTAAAGGCAATATATAGGTGTTAATATAACGTGTAGTCTTTGCTAAAAGACAGGGGAACGCTGTTATTAGTGTGCTAAAAGTAGCCTAGTATAACACTAAACTAGAACAATCCTGCGTAGAAGTAACTTGCTATTTATAGTTACTAAGGTTGCTAAAATATTTACTAATAAAGGCGTCCTTAACTTGTAGGGCCTAGTCTGTAGGCATCTTAAGACTAGAGGGCTTTAGCTTGTCTAGATTCTTATAGTAGTATAAGAACACGTTATAGTGTTTAAGGTATTGTTTAGCAGGTTTCTATATTGGCAAGGGGTTATTAGACTACTTAATCTAATACTTCTAGGTGCCTTAGCGACTGCAGCAGTTAATAAACTTGTTAACAAACTATTCTTAAGAGATACTGCCCTAATTATTAATGATATCTACAGGTTCTAGTTTAGGGGTTGTTAAATCTAGTAGCCTATCCTAAGGCGCTTCTTAGAGCAAATTAGAATAGAACACTAGAAACATGCCTTTTAAAATTATCTTATTAGGTAGCTAGATTTTATAAGCAGCTCTGTTGTAAATAACCTAAGTAACTAGATACAGCCTAGTGCATTTATAATTAAGCTTCTTTAAGTGTTAAGCAGTGCTCTAGTTTTAGGTTAATACCTAAACTAAGTCTCTAATATTATATTTTAGCGTTTATTGTTAGTAAGTGTTAGCTTACATTTACTGTTCTTGTTAAGCCTAGGTAAGCTAAATCTTTAGGTACTCTAAAAGATTAGCGTAGGTTTAAAGGATCTTATCTACTCTTAGGATTTAATATTTAGTGTCCCTAGAAAGCAACTTAGTGTTTAGATAGTCTTTGCTAAGGTAAATCCCGCTGCGTAGGTAATAGCTAAGATCCGCAAAGAAGGGAGTAAGACTAGTAGATAAGTTAACAGTGTTATTAACCTAAAACTTAGCGAAGTGTAGCTATAACACCTAGTTATTATGCGTGTAATTAATGTATTTGCAAAGGTAAATCTTAATACTCTAGTTAGCGCGCTCTGTTTAGCAGTCTGTCTAGGAGTAATAGGCAGTAGACAGTTTAGCTTAAATATTAAGATGCTTACAGACGCGTTTCTAGAACTTGTTAACAAATAAGGTACTATAAATAGATACAATAGTGCAAGGCAACCTATACAGGCAAAAGATTTGTATAAAGTAGTAGGCAAATTCTTTTAATAAGCAGCTAACTAAGGGGAAGAAGTGCTGTTATTTAGTAAGTTAATTAACTGCTACTAGATAATCAGTGTAGATTTGTCTATTAAGTGTAGAAGGCAGCAGGTCTTAAATGTAATCTACAGAAATGTCTGCCTATTATGTGTTAAGTATAGGCATAGATTAAAGGTAGCTATTATATACTTCTTTAGAAGGTTAAGTGCGTTTACATACTACGCAGGATTAGTAGTACTTCTTAATTAACTGCGCAAGACTAGGCTAGTAGTATTAAGGAATTATTAAGTAAATTGTAGCTCTAGTGCCCTTATAGCCTACAATCTTATAATTATAGTAAAGGTTAAAAATCTAGTAACAGAGATAGGCATCTAGTAGTATATATAGGCGCGTCTTGTTAAAGAATAAACGTTAGTAAGCCCCCTCTCTAGTAGTATAGCAGTCTAAGAGTAAAACATAGTAACTATTCTTCTAGAACTATAAGCTAAGTTTGTAATTACCTTAATCTAATGCAGTAAACATCTTTTAAGCAGTAGGGTTAGTAGCGTAGGCTTTGCTAAGTATTTCTTCTATTAAGCGCAGGTCTTCTAAATAAGGGGGCAGTCCTAATATTACTATTCTGTTAATATTGTTAATAGGCTCTTTGTTGTCTACATTAGAGTTAGGTGTTAGGCTTAGGGTAGTACAGAGTTAAGCTACTGCTTAAGCATCTAGGGTAACAAATAAGGAATTCTGTTAAGAGAATATTAATAAGGCCCTTAGAGTAGCCTAGATTGCAGGTGCTATACTAGAGAATAGGTGTTTTAGTTATAAAATAATCTATTAAGTATTAATAAGTCTTGTATTAGCTCTGTCTTTAGGGATGTCTTAGGCTTGCTAGCTAAGGGCGGCTGCTTTGCTATTTGTCTCTCCTAGTGCGTAAATAATCTTAAAGTTAAATTAAGAGGGAAAATATAACTAGCAGGATTGCCTCTAATTAAGTATCTTAGCAGTTATAAAGTTTTCTAGGTTCTTATAATTAGTTATAACCTAGATTAGGTATAGAGAACCTATAAGTTTAGGCTTCTATTCCTTAAATGCCTAAATAATAGCTATTAGTTCTATATTGTAATTGTTGTAGTTGCATTTAGCAGAAGAGTGTTTTTTTAAGAAGAATGCTATAGGTTGTAGAGTACCTTTAGCATTACGTTGTTTTATGACCCTACTAGAAGCCTACCTAGAAGAGTTAGCAGAAACAAAGATTAGCTAACTAGAGTTAAAATGCTGCAAGACTAAGTTAACTGTAAAAGCTTTCTTTAGTTAAGCAAAAGCATTTATATAGGCCTGTGTAGGTTTAAATTTCTTATACTACACTATGCAATAAAGCTTGTTAGAGTCTTTTTATAATAGTTTAGCAATAACAGTAGACTTAACAGCTTATGTAAGCAGAAGGGTAATAGAGGACTAGTTCTAAATAAATTATTAATAAAACCCTGTAAATGTAAAAAAGAAGAGAATATGTAGTACTATTAAGAGCATTTCCTATTCTTAAATAGCCTAACTCTTGTTAGGGTCTATCTGTACACCTTAATCTGTAATAATTATTGTAAGAAACCTAACTTAGCTCTTGTAGAATTCAGACTTTCTAGAGTTAACATAGAATCTACATTCCTTAAGGTAGCTAAGAGCTTGTTTAATATGCGCTTTGTGTTCCTAGAAAGTGTTAGAGTATACTAATACGTTTTTTAAATAAGCTATACAAAATTAGTCTAAATATTTAAAAAATGCTTTCTTAATAGCCTGTTAAAATGTTACAGGAGCGTTGTATAGACTAGAAGGTATAACTTTATACTAGTAAGTGCCCTTTTAAGTAAAGAATGCAGTAAGCTATTCTAAGCTAGGTTTTATGCAAATTTAATAAAGGCTTAAATAACATTAAATTTAAAAAAAATCCTAGCTTTTTCAAGGTGTGCTATAGTCTCTTAAAAGAATAGAATAGGGTAGCAGTCTTTAACTGTAGGGTTACTTAAATCCTAATATCCTACGCATACACGTAGACTACTGCCTAGCTTAGCTACAATAAGGAGGTTACTCTAAGCTAGGGAGTTGCAGCTCTTAATAAATCCTCTAGACTTGTTTTCCTTAATGTAATGTTTAATAGCCTTAATTTGTTGTCCTAAAAAAGGTTGTAGGCAGTAGTTAGGTAGATTAATGCCTAGTTTAAGTTTATTCTATAGTTAAAATTGCTATAGTTAAGCAGTGTTCCAGCTACAGCTTAGTTAAAGGTAGGAATAAATTTGGTATATTCCTCTAATTCTTCTGCAGTAGGTAAATTAGAGAGTAGGGAGTATTTAGGAGGCTAGAAAAGATTTGTTAAAGTCTTTATTATCTAAAGCCCTTCTAGCAGTAGTAGTGTCTAATTTTTAAATAACAAAGACTAGGTGCCTAGGTCTTTTGCTATAAAGGCAAATAGCTTTAACAGAAACTAAGCGTAGGTTAACTAACTTGTTAGTATATAGTGCTGCGCTTGTAGAGCTAAGTTTAGGTTAGGTAGATTTTCTATTCTAGAGTTTACCTAAACTAGACTGCAATAATTGCAGAAGCTTAGTGTCTAACTTAGAGCCTTTACACAGCAACAAGGGAGTCTAAGATATAGTAATACAGTGTCTAGAGCAATATTTGTTGTTAAAGCAAATAGAGTAGATGCGCTATAAGACTAAGAAATTGTAAAAAGCCTTCTAGCAGAATGTTAAGATAAGTTGAAAAGATCTGTAATTGTTTATAAGATAGGCTCTAGTGTGTTCTAAGTAAGAGCCTAACTAGAGGTAAAACTCAGCACTGTAAGTAATAGTCTCAGAGGGTTAACTAATAAATCCTTAGCAGATAATTAGAGTAGCTAAAGGGATAAGATAAAGGGCCTTAGTGTGTTATAGAAATTTGCAAGATATAAAGCTAGAATTAGCCCTATTGTTAGCTAAAACGCAGATCTTGTGTAGAGTGTTGTTGTTACGTCCTAAGAAAGCTAGAAAGGCAAGTTAATTGTAATGTTGTAGGCTGTCTTTAGTTTAGTTCTATTTGCTGCTAGCTTTTTGGAGTATAGTATTAGCCTCTGCTAAACCTAACTAAGGAGAGAATAGGTTCTTGGAGCGCACTTGTTAGTGAACTAACCTTAAGTAGTAACTAGAACTTAAGGGCTCTAGTTTTCTAAGTTAGAGGCAGAGTTATTCTCTAAAGATTTAAAGAATTTGTCCTAAGTGTTATCTCTTAGTTTATCTAAAGTAGCTATGTGTTAGTTTATTAGTTTATCCTAAAGAGTAGTTAAAGATAGTGCCTTAGGCTTTAGTAGCTCTAGACATTAGTTAGACTTATAGCTCTTAAGTCTACAGTTAAAACAAGTAAACTTATCAGAGGAGGCAGAAGTAGAGTTCTTAGAGCAACAAGAACAAGTATCCTTAGCCTTAGGAGTAGATGTAGGTTAAGCTAGGATAGCTGTAGTAGGTAGTACTAGCAGAATGTTGCAAGTAGTTAACTAACGGCGTAGAGCAGAGCGCCTAGGCTAATTACTTATAAAATCTTAAGTTGTTGCTTTGTTAGAGAAGAGAGCATAGTTAGAAAAGAAAGTGCTAAGCTAATTATAATATTCTTGTAGGCTAGAGATAGACTTCTTACAAGGGATACTAGCTATCTAACAGTAGCAAAAGGCTGGGAGTTTAGCCTATAGGCAATAGAAGTAAGTGTCTAAAGACTAGTTAAGCAGCTAGGCAAAGTATTCTATCTCAGTGCAAAAGACAGAGAAAGTAGTTAAGGTATTAGCAATGTCTAGTAAGGGGAAGTAAGGAAAGATAAAGGCATTAAAAGAGCGTTTAGCTAACCTAAAGGTGTCTTTGTCCCTATAGACATCCTATAAGCAGTAAATGCAGTCTATAGGTTTAGAATAAAGGCAACTAAACCTAGATAGATCTTAGTGCAAAGCGCGAGCAGGGTCTTAAGTATAGATTATAAGAAAGTCTACCTAATTGCTAGGGTGCTAGTAGTTGTGTCTGTTTGCTTGCATGTAGTAAAGGCAATTAAAGAGCTATTTACTAAAGTTGTCCTTAGAGCTAGAGAACTATTAGGGCTTCTTTATAGCCTTGTCTAGCTAGTTGTTGTACTAGTCTAGTAACTGCAGGAATTAATAAGCGCTAGCTAATATAGAAGTTAATAATACAGTAGAATAGCTCCAAAGTAGTATAAAGGTTAAGAGAGTAGTCTAAGTAGCTAGCATAGCCTAAAATTAGTTTATAGTAGCTAGTGCGTTATTGTGTTATTTAGATTATAAGAGAATAGTAAATAGCTGCTCTAAGTTGTTGTTAGAGCTAGCAAATAGATCCTATTCTAGCTTAGTAGATTCTAAATAAAGGGGAGTAGAGCAGCGTAAGTGCCTAAATTAAGAGGCAGGTTAAGTAGGGGCTAAGTCCTTAGCAGCTAAGATAACGCCTTTAGCAACAATGTAATTATAGGCTAAGCAGAGCTTTTAGTAATCTATTTTAAGTTAGTTAGTCTAGAACTAGTAGGTGTTAAAAACAGTCTTAAGAGAATTGTACTTAGTAACTATATACTTATATTTGTTAACAAGTGTAGAGCAGATGTCCTTATACTAAGCAAGACTTGTTTTAGTAGTCTGAAGTTTAAAGGTAACATTTAAAATACTGTCTAATACATTATAGAGAAAGCCTATAAGAAAAGAGACAAAGAGTACTAATTAACTATGCAAAAGACAAGAAAAGTACTAATTTAGTAAGTTGTCTAAGAGCTAGTAGAGGCCTAGAGATTAGATAAACTAGAAGTATTAAGTAAGGTTATAATCTTCTAGGACTTGCTAAAAGAATTAGGAGGGTATTATATTAGCTTTAGCATATAAGCAAGAGAAGTTCTTAGTAAGCTAAGCAGGCAAGCCCTAAGTGTTTAGCAAGAATGTGTTGCAGATAGGAACCTTAGAAGCTAGTATGTGCATAGAGTCCTTATAGCAGAAATTAGCAGTTCTATAGTAGAAATTAGCAGTCCTATAGCAGAAGCAGTCTAGTGTTCTAGGATAGTAGGCTTCTATATAGTAGATTTAGCGCCTTATGCCTCTAAACATTAAATAGAAAGAGAGTTGTTTAGGGAGCAAGGAGTAGGTTAAAAGAACTAGTATCTCTTTATTACCTAGAAACTTAGAGGAGGGCTAATTAAAGCTAGCAGAGGAAAGGCCCCTAGAGTAAGAAGTAGAGCGCTTAGTAGTAGTTCTAGCAGAATAGTAGCTAGCTTTATAGGATAGGTTGGCAACCTGCTTAGAGATAGATAATGTAGGCTAGGTTAGAGAGTTAGTAGAAGAAAGGCACAGTCTAGACTTGTCCTTAGAGTGTAAGGAATTGTAGTTGTGTTTAGAAGGAGGCATCTTGTCTTAGCTAGTATTGTTAGAATTAGCTAGCGCTATAGCTGCAGTTTTAAAGATATAGTAAGATTTGTAAGAAGTTAGTTAAAAGTTAGTTAAGAAGTAAGTTAGGTAGTTAAAGGAGAAAGCAGAGTACCTAGTGTCTTAAGTAGTAGTAAGGACCTAGAGTAAAGATAAGTAAAAGAAGAGGAGATGTACAGTAAAAGGTAAGTAAAAAAAACTGTATTAGTAAAAGGGTTAAAGTAAAAGAAGCAGCTATAACTAATACTTGAGGTTGTATAAAGAAACAAGTTAGAAGGTACTCTAAGAAGTAGAAAACAGTAGCGCTAGACTACTTAAAAGGCGCTAGAAAGGAGGCCCTAGACTACTTAAAAGGCGCTAGAAAGGGTAGCGCTAGACTACTCATAAGGCGCTAGAAAAGGGGCGCTAGACCACTTAAAAGGCGCTAAAATAGTAAGAGAAAAGATAGAAGCGCTAGACTACTTAAAAAGCGCTAAAGCTACGTAGGAGAAGAGCACTAGACTACTTAAAAGATGCTAAAAGAAGGATAGGCTAGTACTCTAAAGCCTGTCTGCAGGCTAGTACTCTAAAGCCTAAAAGGAGGTAGAACACTTAGCGCACTAAGGTTTAGTAGCTCGTTTGTACTTAAAAAAGCGCGCAGGTAGGACTAATCTATACTTAGAAACAGGCACTTGCTACCTACGCAAGAAGAGATAGGGACTAAGAAAAGAAGCTCTAACAGCTAGGACTATTACTTAGTTAAGAGATAGCTTACTAGACTAGGCAAAAAATTGTGCAACCTTTAGCAATAGTAGCTAACTACTGTGCTAAACAAAGGCAGAAGCCTAAGAGAAGATCTTAGTTTTAAGCTGTTAGGTCTACTATTATATAAAGCAGACTGTACAAGCACAAAAGAAAGCATTCTAGAAAGCTAATATATTTAAGAAGGAGTAAACAAAATAGCAGACAGGGAGCTGCAAAAGGGCAGAGATAGCTACCTACTTATAGTAGGTAGGCCTAGGCTCCTAGGTTAGAAGTAGAAGGAGGCCTATGCCCTAAAAGTGAAGTGAAAGTCGGCAGGATAGATTCTGCTAAGTTAGATAAGCACCTACTAGTAGGTTATGCTATCTAACTATAGCAGAAGTCCTAACAAGTAAGGTAGACGTTATTATTAGTAATAGTGACTATAGTCTTAAGTAGAGTTATTCTTTAATAGGTAGGTAGTTAGGCGTTCTAGTATATAGGTTAGTAATTCCTTCTACTACTCTTCTAGTACTAACAAAGTAGTAAGGTTCTAAAGTTCTATCCTAACGTTTAATTAGTTAGTTTACTATAATACAGCTTAATACTATATTTTCCTAGACGCTTAGCACTGTTATTAATTATTTTACTTTTTAGTTCTTATAAGTAATTAGATCTAATTATAAAGAGCTAACTTCTAAGAGAATTTGCTAGTGGAATATAAGATGCATTTAGTAAAGAAAAACTTCTAAAGTAAAGGTTATAGAGTTTTTATAACTTTGTTTTAAAGATATTAGCTCTATAGTAGAGCTCTAGCCTCTGCTAGTATATGCAAGCTAGCGTAGTACTAACGTAGTATACACTAAAGAGTTTGTATCTAGGCCTAGTCTACTATAAGCAGTGGACTCTAACTTAACTTCTTTATTGTTGTTAGCCTAATAGCTAACGCCTTAGAGAGTTGTTACAGAGTAACCTATTTAGGTTTAAGCCTAGAATAAATAGCCTCTTGTACTAGATTAATACCTAGTATTAAATAGTCTATAGTGATTTAAACATCTCTGTTGCTAATTATATTATTACTACTTGTGTTAATACCTTATCTTCTAGTGCACTTTGCCTTAGAGCCTAACATTCTGTTTCATCTTACACTAAGAGACAAAGTAGCAGAATCCTATAATAAATACTATACCTTAACCCTAAGTAGAAGAATTAACTCTAGAGCTGCAAGAGGGAACTCTCTCTGCATTTGTAGGCAAATTTTCTACAGCAAGGCGTAAGGAGCTCTAGAACAAAGCGTCTAGAGACACTTAGCGTACAATATCTAACAATATGTTAAACAAGCCCTAGATCTAGCTTCTGCTAGCTAGCATAAGGCTAACTAGGCTAAATTAGGCTATATTAGCGCAGGATGCTCTAATAGTAAATAGAGTAGACTAGAAGCTAGAAGAGTTAGAAGCCTAGTATAAGAAAGCTACAAAGCTTTAAAGAGTAGCACACCTCTAAGAAGTATAGGCTAAATATCTTACAGACAACCTAAATATGTTGCAAACTACCTATAGTAGTGTCTAACTTGCTACTACAGTCCTAATAGTATTGCTAGTAGGCTTACTACGCCTAGAGCTGCTGCACGTGTTTACAAAGCGCAGCTGTGTAGACTATAACTACTAAAAGTGTAATTATAAATAATACTTTAAATAATTGCCTGCTAACTTCCTATAGGAAGTGTAGAAGGTTAATTTTAGTATATAATACTTTTTAGAGACTATAAAGAGTCTATAGAAGGCGTATTAAGCTAAGTAGCTACAGTTTTCTCTATTATAGGCACTAACCTAGGTAACTATAAGAGCAGTTTTGCTAGGTTCCCTAGGTACTCTCTTAGAGAGGAGGCAATAGGTATATAAAGCTTTAAGCAAAGCTTATATGCTTACTTATAGTAACCTAATAGAACTGTTAGATTCTATAAGGCCTAACTAAAAGGAGTTAAGCAATACTTATAGCCTAGCACTAAAATTAATAGGATATATCTATACATTGCCTAAAGATGTCTAGAAGCAGCTATTTATGTACCCTCTAGAGAGAAGAGAGACTCTTACACAGGTAGAAGAGACTACTAACTAGTCTTTCTACTAAAGAACCTTTTCTAAGAACTATTAGAGTAAAAAGCCTTAGAAGGATTATAAGAGTAGAAGAAAAGGTTTAAATAGCAAAGAAAGATCTTAAGAGACTCCTAAATAGTTAAAGAAGAGAAGTTTAGATTATTATAACTATAAGCGTACTAAAGGTAGGAAGCTAAATATAGAAAATATAAAGTAACTTATTAGATTTATATAGAGGTAGGACACTACTAACCTAACTGCCTAAATCTAGAACAGTCTAAGAAATCTAGAGATATATTAGACCTAAGAAAAGGCAAGGGGCAGAAGAAGTAGATCTACACCTTCTTGCCTATATTTCCTACCTAATAGAAAGCAAGGATCTTAGTACCCTCTATAACGCGTTGTACCTACATCTAGCTTAATTATTAACAGTTAAGGCTGTAGTAGGGTCTTTAGGCTTATTTAAGACCCTAATAGACAGAGGTTCCTAACTAAACCTGCTATTAGCAGTAGTAGCAAAGGAGCAAGGACTCTAAGTTAATCCCTTACCCTAGGTTTTAGCTAAGGGGGTAGATAGGAGTAGTATACTAGTTTATAGTACTATAACAGTTAAGACCACTATTACAGACTTACAAGCAAAGAAAGAATCTAGTAAGATACTATTTATAGTTACAGACCTAAGAAAGTATAAAATGTACTTAGGTCTACTCTAAATTAAGTAATGTTAACCTAAGGTAAACTACGTAAGTTAGCGTATATTGTTTAAGGGAAACAAAGCTAAAGATTAGGCTAGTTTCTAAAAGATAGCAACTAAAGACGCTAAAGACTTTAAACGCACTATGTAAGACCTAATAGTAGATGTATATGCGTACGCAGTTAACTTTATAGGACAGGGTAGGATAAAAGAACCTAAAAAGACTAACCTTCCTCTATAATACTGCAAATATACTAATGTAGCGTTAGAAGATAGTTTAAGGGAGCTTGCTTAGCACAGCTTAAACAATCTAGCAATTAATATAGGAGAGGAAGCTGCGCCTTCCTACTAGCTACTGTATAGACTATTAGAGGCAGAATTAGTAGTACTTTAGAAGTACATAGCTAATTTTATAGCTAGAGGTTAGATAACCTAATTAAAATCTCTAGTAGGAGCCCTTATCCTCTTAGCAAAGAAGAAGAACAGCACTCTAAGGCTTTGTATAGATTATTAAGGCCTAAACAAGATTACTACAAAGAATTGCTATCTACTGCCCTTAATTACAGAGTCTCTAGAGTGTCTATCCTAAGCAAAGGTATACACTAAGCTGAATATTAGAGACGCCTACTACAAGATTAGGATTAAAAGGGAGATTGTAAGGAGCTAACCTCTAAGGGAATTTGCTAGTAAAATACAAGATAGATTTAATAGAGAATAACCTCTTTTTAGACATTTTAGCTCTGTAGCAGAGCTCTAGTCTATACTGCAGAGTGCAAGCTAGAGTACTGCTATAGCAGTGTAAGCGCGAGTTAGAGTAGTGCTAAGGCAGTGTACGCTAAGGAGCTAGCACCTAGGCCTAGCCTGTTATAGAGATAAATAGAAGACTGCTTTAAGAATAAGGTATAGCTATTTTAAGTTTATAGTAATGCCCTTTAGACTTACTAATACACCTGCCTAATTCTAGGCATACATAAACAAAGCATTAGTAGAGTTAGTTAATGTGATATATATTTTTTACTTAGACAATATCTTAATCTTCTCTAACGCAGAAGAGGAACATGTTAGACATATTAAGAAAGTCTTAACAAGATTGCGTAAAGTAAAGCTGTTTATAAAGCTTTCTAAGTGTAAATAGTATACACAATATACAAAGTTCTATAGATACATAGTATTCTCTAGAGAGGTTAGTATTAACTTAGAATAGGTTAAACAATCTAGGACTAGCTAATATTAGCTACTATGCGCAATATCCGTGTGTTTATAGGTTTTATAAACTATTACAAAAGGTTTAACACGGGGTTTAGCTGTATTATACTACCTCTAACTATAATAACAGAAAGGTTACTAGGGCAGGCCTAGAGCAGGCTAGCTATAAAGAGGGAGGAAGGTTAATGCCTAGATTTGCTAAAAGAGGCGAAAAAGGCAGTAAGGTACTTAAAAGACGCGTTTCTAGGGGTACCTATACTTGCCCACTTTAAGAGGGAGAGACTAACAAGACTAGAGGTTAATGCCTTAGCTAGTGCAATCTTAGGTATCTTAAGCTAGAATAGGCTAGGATTAGAGAACAAGGACTAATAGAGACTAGTTAACTTCTACTTACGCAAACTTATCTAAGTAGAGTACAACTACAACACCTATACCTAAGAATTGCTAGATATAGTGCAGAGTGTAAAGCACTAGCAGTATTATCTCTTAGGAATCTACTTTAAGATCCTTACAGACTATATAAACCTAAAGTAGTTTATAGAAACTAAAGTACTAAACTACTAGCAGGTTAGGTTGTACTTAGTACTAAGTTAGTATAACTTTGTTCTAAACCACAGACTAGGGAGTATAAATCTAGCAGATAGGCTATTATAAAGGCTAGATTACATAGCAAAGGCATAAAACCTATCTTAGAAGTATAACAAAGCTTTTGTACAACTACTAAAGGATCTACTCTTAAAGAAGGAGAACTACACTACTTAGGTGTTAGCAGTACAAACAAGGGCTACTAAACGCAAGAACATGTTGCTAGAAACTAAGTTGGTCCTAAAGAAATTTTAGAAAGCTAATAGACGCGCTCCTAAGGAATTTTAGCCTACCTAAGAAGAAACTAGTATAGAACTAGACATAGAGAGTTAGTTAGGTAATTTTAGTTCTAAGGCAGGTTGTAATAACCTAGAACAAGGTATATCAGCTTAGTTAGGTATAAGGCACCTTGTTACGTTTAAAGAAACGGCAGCAGCGCTATAAGGGTGCTATAACAGCCTGCTTACAGGATATTTTAGCGCAAGAAGGATACTTAAAAAGCTCTAGCGCTAATACAGGTAGAAGAACATAAAAGAGAATGTTAGCTAGTACTACTAGGAATGTGTGCCTTGTAAGAGATTAACCCTAGCATAATATAGTCTATATAGACTGCTTGCACCTTTACTACTACTAGATAAGCTGTAGGAAGAAGCAATAATAGATTTTATTACAGAGTTGCCTCTAAGCAAGCTTACTAGAGTAGTGTACAACCTAATACTTCTAATTATATGCTAATTAATAAAGATAGCACACTATGTTCTAGTAAGAGAGGATTAGAATAGAGTTAACCTTACGCAGGCCTAGATAAGAGAAGTAATCTAACTCTATAGAGTCCTAAAACGTATTTTCTTAGATTAAGATTTTCTAATAAATGCAGGTTACTTGAGAACCTTCTAACACTATCTAAACTCTAGGAGAGTATTATTGTCTGCTTGTCATCTACAAACTAATAGACAGATAGAAAGACAGAATTAAACTCTAGAGCAGTACCTAAGATGCTACTACTCTCTAGAGCAAGATTATTAGGTAATATAGATCTTAGTAACAAAGTTTGTATATAATAATAGCCTCTATGCTACTATAAGGACAACCCTGTTCTAAGCAAACTACAGAATAGCTCCTAGGGAAGCAGACTAGCCTAGTATACCCCTTAGGCAGAGAGAGTTGCCCCTAGAGTTGTAAGTTGCAGCTAAGGTACTTGCATTGCAAAGAGAGTGTAAGAAGAAATTATTTACTATAAATACGTACTAGGAAGAATATTAAAACAAGAGTAGGCTACGTATACTATTTAGTGTAAGAGACTAAGTTATAGTCTGAAATTACTATATAAAGTCTACAAAGCTAAAATAGAAACTAGATTAAAAGTATATTAGACTAGGCTGTATAGTAGCCTAGATAAGGCTAATATTGTTTAAAGTAGACCTGTTTAGCCTAAAAAGTATCTCTCTAGTGTTCTATACGTCCCTCTTAGAACCTTTTAATCCTAAAGAGATATTTCTACACCTTAACTATTAGATTATAGATACACTTTGCACCTTTATTAACAATATACAGGATGTAGAAAGAATTATTAAAAGAAGCTAAAATAATAAAGGACAATAGCTATACTAAATAAAATAGGCTAGACATAGCGATAAAGAGAATATAATCTCTCCTCTAACGCCCTTAAAGAGTTCTAGAATAGAGAGAAAATCCTCCTAAGAAGATAATAAACCTTCCAGACTAGTAAAAGGCAGCTAGATAAACCCCCTAAAAAGAAGGGAGATAGTTAGGCTTAGTAGCTAAAACATTAGTAATCTCTAAGTTGAATAAGAAGAAATCTAAAGTTACCTTTACTATTTTTCCAATAGGGTTTTAGGTGTTTAATAGCACTTAGATACTAACAGAGACTAGAGTACGCTATAATAGCCTATAATAGCCTAATACAGTTGAGAATGTAGAAGAAGAGGTTATTATATGTTATTAAAAGCTGTAAAGGCAGCAGGTATTTCAAAGTACCCTAGGTGTAGTATTATAGCCTAGAACGCTACAAAATAACTAAGAATACTACAGAATTATCTACTAAGTCTACTAGAAGATTATAAGAGAGCAGTATAAGTAAAAATCTTCTTACGCTCCTTCTCCTTAGCCTTAAGGCGCCTAGTTAGCTAAACCTTAGCATTACTAGTAGCAGCATCTCTCTTAGATTCTAAGGCTGTAATCTTAACAACTAAGTTAGCAGCTTAACTAGACAATTCCCTTAATTCAGCGTTAATAATAGTGATCTTAGCCTATTGTGTGTTAGAGTACGCTATAATAGCTAAGAATAGCTAAAAAGGGGGTAGACTTACCTTCTTAGTAGAGGTTAAGAGATCTGCAGCAAGTAAAGTCTCTAACTTACACTTCTAACCCTTAATCTTAGCCTAGAGAATTGCCTTGTCACACTTGCAACTTATAGCCTAGATATTAGTAATTACATTAGCAGCTAAACAAATTATACTAGAATAAAGGTACAACTTCTTAGCGTAAGGGCTAAAGTTGCTAGAAATAGTTAGTTATATACTATAATAGCTTAGAATGCTCTATAATAGAACAGGAAGGCTTACCTTATAATTGCCTTAGCTAGCAGATAATAGATCTTAGCAAGGCAGCTTAGATTAAGCTCCTACTTGTTATTAGTGCAGTCTAGGAGTGTAAGGGGCTAACCTTTAAGGAAATTTGCTAGTAAAATGTAAGATAGATTTAATAGAGAATAACTTCTAGAACGAAGGTTGCAGAGTTTATATAACTCTATTTTAAACATGTTAGCTCTGTAGCAGGGCTCTAGTCGATACTACAGAGCGTAAGCTAGAGTACTACTAAGGCAGTGTAAGTATAAGCTAGAGTAGTGCTAAGGCAGTGTACACTAAGGAGCTAGCACCTAGACCTAGCCTGTTATAGTACCCCTTTACTTATCTTTTACTTATTAACGCGCGCCTTAGTTAAAACAACTCTATTACCTACTCTCTACCTTCTGTATTCTCTGTTGCACTACCTTCTAAGTCTGCGCGCCTTCTTCTTATAACCCTACTACTACTTTATTATCTAACTGCCTCTCTCTGCCCTGCTTAACTATAGCGCCTTCTAGATCTCTAAGTACCTTGCGTTCCCCTACTAAGAAGGCGCAAGGTAAGTAGGCAAGTTTCCCTATTCTTACCTATAGTCTGCCGATTTACTAACTCTTTTACCTTGACTAGGCCTATAGCAGTGTTTCTACAGATTCTACCTCTTCTACAACTTGCTTAGTTAAGAAGGCAAAGCTTATAGCAGGTAATGTTATTCTTAATAACAATAAGATTAAGGATGCCTTTAATAATTCTCTACCTAATAAGCAGGCTAAGGCTTAGAGTAAGTAGTTTCTGCGTACTTAACACGCTAGTAGCTTTAAAGATCCTAAGATCTGCGTTAACTGTGCGCTAGCTAGCTAGGTCTATACCTTTACTGCTAGTAGCTGCTTGTTGAGTTTTACACTTTAGACAAAGTCTGTAAGTAATTGTTTAATTAGGTCTTAGAGATGAATACAAGAGTAGGGAACTAGGAGGAAGTAAGTAGTATGCGTCTAGGACCTTAGCTACTTAGGTGCAAGGAAGAGTATAGAATAGACTATCTATTTCGCAAGCAGGATTAAGATATTCTAATAACAAAGTTAATTAACAAGGTTAAACATAAACTATAAGGATTGTGTTCCTACAAACTATATACTAATAAGATACAGTGCTTGTTAACAAGCAACTAGAGTTAGTCTAATAGAAATACATAAGGGTGCTTATAGACAAGTATATTATACTATGCTTATTAACAAGCAGTTATGTGTGTTATGCTTGTTAACAAGCAGTTACCTATGTTATGCTTGTTGACAAGCAGTTACATAACATCCCTATCTATTTTATCCTTCTCTACTTATTTGTTTCTTTAGAGCAAAGTTAGGGGTCTTAGTTAGCTAGTACTTATATTTGTGCTGTGCCCTAGCACAGGATTATAACACTATCCCCCCTTCCTCTTTAGTTTGGCCTTAAACTACGTGATTGTCTATTAGAATTTTATATAATCTGTAATCTCTACATCTAGTAACCTGTAAGTTAAGATGTTCTTATATGCCTACAACATCTGTCTTGCATTAGAGATCTGTTAAGCTAATACACCTGCTAAAGTCCTCTGCAATTGCTGTTTCTTTAGCAGTTACAAGTGCTATATTATGCTAGGTAGTCTAAAGGGTCTAAAGTGTGCTAAAAGCACAAAGGCTAGCAAGCTATATGTAAACATATCCTAGGCGTTGTTAGATAAGACTTGCAAGGAGTATAAGAAAAAGGTAGAAGAAGATAAGTTGCTTCTTGTGACTATAATTGCACAATTGCTACATAATAAGAAAATTCTAAAACAGGCAAACAAACATGTGCAGCAAAAGGCGCTATGTTTAGCAAATAGAATAGTTAAGGTAGGCAAGTTAGACCTAGCTAAGGAAGTTAATCCTAACTGTTCTGCAGCGTTTATTAGCATATATGCTTTGCTAGCTACCTAGGGTGCCCTTAGCTTAATTAAAGAGTCTGTAGCGAACTATAGTACTTGCGTACTAATTAGCAGCAACTTTTAAGATGTGTAGGTAGTTCCTATGTGTTTTCCAAGTCTAGGTATCTTAACTATTTAACTAGATACCTTTGTTGGTTGCTATTTCCTTTATGTGTTACTATTTTTTCAACTTCCCACTCGTTGTTAATGTTGACCTAGTAGTGAAAGTCCTTCTAAATTAGTGTTTAAAATGTTGAGTTTCACACTTTAGACAAAGTCCGTAAGTGATCGTTTAATTAGGTCTTAGGGATGAATACAAGAGTAGGCAACTAGAAAGAAGTAAGTAGTATGCGTCTAGGACCTTAGCTACTTAGGTGCAAGGAAGAGTATAGAATAGACTATCTATTTTATAAGCAGGGTTAAGATATTCTAATAACAAAGTTAATTAACAAGGTTAAACACAAACTATAATTTATTTAGTTTAGAAAGATACAACAAAGAGGGGTATACAGCAAAAAGCACTAACTAAAACAAGCCTAATCCCTCTGCCTGTAGCACTAAAATCGTGACATATGTATTGCAACAAAAGT
>SATY01000537.1:0-23974 GCA_004335155.1 Ascochyta viciae
CCCGGGGTATTCCTCTTGTAAAAGATCACTAAATGCTCAGTGCAAGCTCACTCGTATTCTCACTTATTCAGGCACCCCCCTTGTAATGCGAGTTCCCATTGCCGCCCCCCTTTGATAGTTGTAGTGCTGGTTTTCGTGCACGAGCCTACATTAGCTGATATACCGTGTCCGTGCGCGTGATGCACGGATTCGCGTGATGCACGCCAACACCAAAACGCGTCAAAACTGAGTGAGGTTATTGAGCCACCCACAATAGCTATTATCACGAGATTTTGTAGTGTAGTACTAATTGATTGCTTACAAAAAAGATGTACTATTTAAATTTTGCTAGTAGTGTGACGTTGCGGCCACGTGATGTGATTTTAGGTAGAGGAGCCTAAGGCGGCAATAGGGGACGACGTCCACCAACATCATCCCTAGGACCACATTTTTAACGCTTTTTTGGCTAGGTTGCTTGTAAGGCTCTTCTTTTACCCTTTTAGAGTAATTGTATAGCTTTTGCAGCGTTGCGCTCTTGTTTTTAACGCTGCTTTTCAGCCTCCTGTTCAGCCTTCTAAATTGCTGCATTAGCCTTCTCCTTCTCACGCACCTTTTTAGCCTCCTCTGCCGCCACACGCCTCTCTTCCTTCTCCTTCTCCTTGACCAGCTTCTTAGCAGCTGCTACTTCCTTCTTAGTTACTTTCCTAAGCCTCTCCTCTTTCTTATCTTGTTGTTTTATCCTTTTATAGAAGCGTGCTTCTCTAATCTTTAAAGGAGACTAAAACATAGCACTACTATAGTATTCCTGCTGTTGCTGTAAATCTAAGGCTTTGTTCTTCTTTTTATGCTTCTTCTGCTTCTTAAGAGTACTTTAGAGGCTATCTATCTCGTGTTTAAGTAGTAAGGCTTTAACTGAGATGTGGTAGATTAATTGTCTTATCTTTTTAGCCTTATAACTCTCCTTGTCTTTGGCAATCCTCTGCAACAACGTCTCTATTTTAAGCCAATCTTCGTTGCTATAAACAGATAATGATGTACTATCTGAATCTAAGCCCTCTAGTGTTTTGGTAAAGCAGTTGAGGATAATGTTAGGATTAAGTAGATAGATCCCTGTTGCCTTAAAGGACTTAAGTATTAGCTTTTTAGTAAAGCTACACATCTACGCTTAATAGAAGAGCTAAAAGAAGTCTACTCTAGTAATAGGTGCTTTCTTTTAAGCCTTATAGATATATGTTGTGACTGCTTTTAAGTATGCTGTTAATAGAGGCTTAAACAGCACCACATTAAGTAGTTAAAGCGTCTAAGTTAAGTAAGGAGGCAACACAGCTAGGAGGATCTTATAGTTGTTATAATAGTTAATAAAATCTATTGTAACGTGTAATCTATAGCTATCTAGTATTAATAGCTGCCACTTCTGTTGTGCCTTAGCTGTTGTATAGCAATTAAACACCTGTTTAAGCTAGGCAAGGCCTATATCTCCATTTAACCACCCTGAGGGAGATGACGTAACTATCACAGAGTGTACCCTAGGCTTAATATCAGCTACCTAGTCTGATTTAATGCTGGTGTTGGAGGACGTATAGATAAGGCCTAGTAGCAACACTAATCTATTAGCACACACACACGCTATAAGTGTCTGCTAATCTTAGTTACTATCTTAGATAGATGCTTTAACCTCTCCCTTTATCTACATACGCTTGCTAAAGACGTGTTTTGTCCTGCCTGTAATCCTAATCATAAAGCCCTTCTTATCTATATTGTACATGTAGCAACTCTTAATAGAGTATTTAGAGATCTTGTGCTGCAGAAGGTTGAAATAGAGCTTATATTTATTGTATAAATCAGCGTTGTGACGCTGGCAATCCATACCAGTAGAGAATTATAAGATAAGATAGACTAAGTAACAGTTAATAAAGTGAGTAACCTAGCTCTTAGAGACTGCGTTTTAAGTGATTAGTGACGCAAAATTCTGTATCATCTCTTGTGTAGGAGGTAAGTGATAGGCAGTAAGCTCTTCTATATACTTTATAAGCTCTATCTCTTGTTATAGCGTTAGTTGTTGCTAGTTAATCTTCTTGTTAGCAGGAGACACTGAAATCGCTTAGTGCCTTCGCAATAACGTTAATTGCACAACACTATGTTTTTTAGCAATTAATGTATACGAGAATTGTTTGCTAGGCTCTAGAGCCTCTAGCTCTGCAAGGGCAGCCTCTATTGTCATTGTGGTGTTGAATTGTAGTGTTGAGAAGTTTGACGCGTTTTGGTGTTGGCGTGCATCACGCGAATCCGTGCATCACGCGCACGGACACGGTACGGCTTTACCGTGTCCGTGCGCGTGATGCGCGGATTCGCGTGATGCGCACCCCCATCATATTGCACTCAACTTCACCCCCACATAACTCAACGCCACGATGTCGATAAACGCTGCCCTTGCAGAGCTAGATGCTCTTAAACCTAGGCAACAATTTAGCTATTTAGCAATTGCAAAAAAGTATGGTGTTGTGCAATTAACGTTGACGCGTTGGCACAAGGCAAATACTGCGTCAACTACTACTAAGAACACCAACCAGCAACGATTGACGCCACAATAGGAGATGGAGCTTGTAAAGTATATAGAATTGCTTACTAGCTGTCACTTACCTCCTACACAAGAGATGATACAGAATTTCGCGTCGCTAATAGCCTAAACGCTAGTCTCTAAGAGCTGGGTTACGCGCTTTATCAACTAACACTCTATCTATCTTATCTCGCGTTACTCTACTAGGATGGATTGCCAGCGTCACAACGCCAATTCCTACAATAAATACAAGCTCTATTTTAATCTACTACAGCTTAAGATTGCTAAATACTTAATTGAGCCATGTCACACATACAATATGGATAAGAAGGGCTTCATAATTAGGATAACAGGTAGAACAAAACACGTGTTCAGCAAGCGTATGTAGATAAAGGGCGAGGTCAAAGCATCAATTCAAGATGGCAATAGAGATTGGCAGACTCTCATAGCGTGTGTATGTGCTGATGGATTAGCACTGCCGCCTAGGCTTATCTACACGTCTAAGAAAGAAGAGATCAAATCAGACTAGGTTGCTGAAATTGAGCCAGGGGTACACTTAGTGATAGTGACAGCGTCAGCATCAGGTTGGTTAAATGCCAATATAGGCCTTGCGTGGCTTAAACAGGTGTTTAATCGCTATACCAAGGAGAAGGCTTAGAGGAAGTGGAGGTTATTGATACTAGATAGCTATGGATCCTACGTGACAATAGACTTTATTAACTATTGTGACCACTACAAGATCCTCCTAGCTATGCTTCCTCCTCACTTAACCTAGACGCTTTAGCTACTTAATGTAGTGCTGTTTAAACCTCTATCAACAGCGTACTTAAAAGCAGTCACAACACATATCTATAAGGCTCAAAACAACGCACCTATCACTAGATTAGACTTCTTTGGCCTGTTCTAGAAGGCGTGGGTGTCTAGCTTTACTAAAGAGCTAATAGTTAAGTCTTTTAACGCAACAGGGATCCATCTATTTAAACCTAACGTTATCCTCAATCGCTTTGTTAAAACACTAGAGATCTTAGATTTAGATAATACCTCATCCTCTGTTTTCAGTGACAAAGATTGGCTTAAAATAGAGACGTTGTTGCGGAGGATTGCCAAAGACAAGGAGAGTAATAAGGCTAAAAAGATGAGATGATCTATCTACCACATCTTAGTTAAAGCCTCACTACTAAAACACAAGATAGATGGCCTTAAGAGTACTCTTAAGAAGCAGAAGAAGCATAAGAAGAAGAACAAAGCCTTAGATTTGCAGTAACAGAAGGAGTACTATAGTGGTGCAGTGATTTAGTCTCCTTTAAAGATTAAGGAAGCACGCTTCCGTGAAAGAGTCAGAAAGCAAGAGGAGAAGGAGGAGACACTTAGAAAAGCGACTAATAAGGAAGTTGCAGCTGCTAAGAAGCTAGTTAAGGAGAAGGAGAAGGAGGAGAAGCGTGTGGCGAAGGAGGTGGCCAAAGAGGTGCGTGAGAAGGAGAAGGCTAATGCAGCAATTTAGAAGGCCAAACAGCAGGCTGAAAAGCAGCGTCAACAACAGGAGAAAAACACTGCAAAAGCTATACAATTATCCTAAAAGGGGAAGAGGAAAGCCTTAGAAGCAACCTAGCCAAAAAAGCGTCAAAAACGTGGTCATACTAGTGGTGTTGGTGATGGTCGTCTTCCATCGCCGCCCCTGGCTCCCCTAACTAAAACCACATCACGTGGCCGCAGCGTTAAACTACCAGCAAAATTTAAGTAGCACATCTTTTTCGCAAGCAATCAATTAGTACTACACTATAAGATCTTGTGATAATAGCTATTGTGGGTGGCTCTATAGCCTCAATTATCTATAGCTGGAAAAGTGGTTGGGTGCGCATCACGCGAATCCGCGCATCACGCGCACGGACACGGTACCGTACACCTCCCTGTTTTCTAATCTACAATCTACTTTAATGCCTAACAAAAGTTTCATCAGCAAGGAACACTGACTTGAGTTCTGCAAACGAGCCCGCTTCTGTAGGGATACCACGAAATCGCATAAGCTTCCCAGCGACACAAAAGGTATTGGGATTGGGTAGCTGACATGCCTTCTTGGGCTGTTCAAGCCAGCGTCCGCGAAATCCTTAACCGAAACAGATGGCGGTTTCGTGCAGATCACGATAACGACAGCTGGAGACACTGCCATGCATCAAACAGTAGAAGCAGGTTCTGCAGGAGGAATGAGTAACGCGGCAAAGGAATTGCCAGACTTGAAGGTCAGGTTTAGTGAGCTTGTCACAGAGGGAGGATCATCTTCTGCATCAAGGCGTGGGTTTGGTACTGTAGAAGAGATGGTACCTCTACAAAGAAGGACATGAAATGCACCTTCGCCAATGTAGACAGTTGGAACGTTGATGCTCACCGATCTTGGTAGGCCGTTGCATCTTAGATAGGTTAGCGGCATCACGTGCCTGCGCGAATCGTGTGTGCGACTCCCAACCTCCTCTTGTGAGCCTCCACAACATCATCAGCACACACGCCTCTCATCGCCGAGTGCGCAACGCCACGACGTCCCACGATATCTGTCATTATCGCCATATCTTCAAACGTTGTATCCTCTGTTTATTGACTCACTGCTATCGCCGCCGTCGCCAGACTCAGTCCACCATCCTTGTGAACCTCACAAGGCCTCTTCGTGCGGCCGCTCAGAGACTCTGCCCAGCACAGGCTCTGGCTATTCGCACGGACGAGGGGTGATACTCAGGCTGGCACCAGCAGCGTGAAGCGGTTTGAGCTTCCTCCCACACCCCGCCCTTTCGTCCTCGTCCCCTCCCCCCGTCGCCAGACTCAGTCCGCTATCCTTGCGACCTCACAAGGCCTCGAACGCGCAGCACTCTGCGACTCAGCCTGCTCAGGCGCCGGTCCTTGCGCGGACGAGGGGCGGCACTCAGGCTCGCACTGTGTGTGGAAGGGCGGTGCTGTTAGGTGGTGCTGTGGCCGAGTCAGAGCTGCTCTGCTACGCGCAAAGCTCGGGTGGGGGGGTTCCTTGTGCGTGTTGATTACACTGCAAGGGGTGTCTTAAGTGAGTAGTCTCGTAGCCTAGCAATATGACACATGACATCCGCAAGAGCGGCATCCCTGCACTGGCCTATCCTCCGTTCGATGTATCGCCCGTGTCGTCCTCTTTAATCTTCAGGTTTAACGAGGGCCGCGCAACGGCCTCCCTCCTGCTGCAATCCACGCTCTCCATCGACGGCCACGACGAGAAGCACGCCTTCATCTTGCAGGTTGATGCCGATAACTTGAAGCCTGGCAAGAACTCCATAGGACCTGCGACCATCCCCCTTCCACAATGGCGACTGGCTCAAGTGTCGCGCCAAGGCAACCCACAGATCCGGACGCTGTCTTTGACATTGAAGAAGGTGTGCCCTGTGTGGTGTTCAACTTCTCCAGGGCCCCTGAGATCCAAACCAGACCACGAGGCTGCCTTCACTCGGCTCGCCAACCTTGCCAAAGCTACCAAGCTCCACATCCTGTTCGACTACAACTGGCTGCACCGCGACCACCACAACATCTTCCGGAGCCTTGTTGACCGTCCGGAGCAACTGACTGGCTTCCCAGTCTCGAGACATTACAGCAAGCAATACCGGCGTGAGGACTGGTCAGTGTTTAACGCTGGAAATGCTGGAGAAGATGACACGACCGAAGACGAAGCGCCGGCTGAGGAGGCGCTGCCTGTGTATACGAAGAGCAGCAAACGGTCCAGAAATGGTGAGTTTTTCCATGAGAAAGAGCACTTGATGGAAGTCGAGCTAAACGTCTGCAGTAACCCCAACGCCCTCGCCTCCGCCGAAGCGCGTCCTCCTCTCGCCGTACCCAGATACACATACGAGTCCAACCGAGAAGGACAGCGTAGCGACGCCAAGTCCAAAACCTCTCCCCTCATCTGCAACAACACCAAACCTAAGGTTTCCTCCCCTCGCCGCCTTGCCTTCAGCACTGCCACAGCCCATCGCAGCGAGCCCACATCCACCTTCATACACGAATCTCGATGACACAAGCCAGAAGCCTGCATCTTTCGCGGAATCTAGTCCAGGGAAACATCTCTCCCACGGCCACACAGACATCCAACGCGTTATCGAACAAGCAGCCGCCACCATTCTACCAAGCATGCTCGAGACCCTGATACCCTCGCTCTTGCCACGCCTCCTCACTGCATCATCGCCGTCACCCACGCCCTCCCTTCAATCCATGGCAAGCCAGACCTCTACCACCCCACCACCACCCATCCTCTCAGCCCTAGGCGTCTCCCTCGGTGAACATGTGACACATCGCATCGAGCACGAACTCAGCAGCCTCTACCACCACACGGTAAGCTACGCGAACCACCTCCGCAACGCTGCCGACGCACAGTTCTTCGACGAGCGAGAGGAAGAGAGACTGGCGTTTGAGCGCGTTGCTGAGGTAAAAATTGGCGAGTTCAAAGACGTGATAGAAGAATACGGGGAGGATGAGGTCGAGAGGGTAGAGTGCAGGTTGGACGAGCTCTGCGATAAGGTTACGGAGAAGGTGGCCAAGTTGGAAGGGGATAAAGCGGATTTGGAGCGCGAGAGGGAAGAATTCAGGAAGGATAAGGCGGAGCTGAGACTAGAGAGGGAATGCTTGAGGATAGATAAGCAAGAGCTGAGAGTGGATCGGGATGATGTGAGACAACAGAAGAGAGCGCTGCAGAGGGAGAGGCAGGTTTTACTGGGTGCGACACCTGCGGATGAGCCTCGAGGGCATGTTGTAAGAGCCACAAGAGCAATAAGTGCACCGGCTTCGTGAGTTTTGTATATTTATTACCATCTTACGGAATTTATGTAGTGATTTGAATGCAGACCTGACGACATCAGACGTTGACGATATTCAGTTCAATTTATTCATACATTGCAGCTATGTCCAAAACTCACTCTAATATCAACCACATTGAATCAACTGGCCACATAGTTTCTAAGAGCTCTTAGTACCTCCCGCTAGCACCGGATCATAGATCGTGTCTTCAGAGCATAATGCGAACGCATGCTGCGAGCCTTCTGGGTTGGAATGAATAGTCCCTGAGTCGAACAACGCTATACGACCAAAAGATTCGAACCGGTTGGGCAGTGGAGATTGCTGGGGTATAAGAATTAAGTCCTAACGAACCTACTTAGAAACTTTGCAAGTACTTCAAAAACTGTAACAACTCGATATTACTATTTTGAGCCGAACATAAGACTTAAAGTTTGGATCTAGGAGAAACACACAACTTTCTTATTCCTCTAAGCCTAGTACATAGGCTATGGACGTAATGACAGGGCAGGTTAGCCTCTTGAGTTAAACTTCTATCAGTTATAGATGGCTTTGAGTGTAGAATATACAGGACACTATGTCGAATACAGACTTATTTCATTGTTTTAACATCATCGTCTTACTGAAATTAACAATTGGTATCGCCGGTAGTGGCAAAGACTCGCTTTTGAACGTTCGCCGCCGGCGACCCGAGAGATCCTGAACTTTGACGCCCTGGAGACGGTCAAGTATATCCAGATCGAGCCGTTCTTGGTCAACAGATATGACAATGCCATCAAATGTCTCGAGATGTTTTTCGTTCCAGTCGGCCTTTGTGTCCATCTTTGGGCAGAATTTGATCTGCTCAGCATTGACCATTGGGTCTGCAAACTCTACGTACGTGTCCCATTCACTTAAGAGTGTGCGAATAATCGCTGCGCCAGGTGAGTTGCTGAGAACCGACTGCCCACGCTTAAAGCCCAGACCAACCACTAAATCCTCAGAGGATTGGGGCTCATTCGGCCACGCTCGACTGTATCCTCAGGTCCGACCAACGACTTCATGAAGTTCTTTGCAACGTTTGACGGTCGCTGCTATGTCATGTTGGTTACATGTTCTAGCAGTGGCATCTCGCATGTTGAAAACAGGTAGTATGGGTTCACTGGGATACAGTGTCCACCGATACCAGGCCCAGGGCGGAACGGTAGGTGCCCAAAAGGCTTTGAAGCAGCAGCGGCACTTACTTCAAAGCCATCAATTCCAAGCGCTTCACACGCGTTGGTCATCTCATTTGCATAGGCAGGACACACGATGCGCTGGCAATTTTCGTACAGTTTCGTCATCTCTGCGACTTCGGACGATGAGACTGGTAGGAGATTCGCAAAAACGGAGCCGAGATAGAGTCAACAGATGCTTGATCTAGACCAGAGATGACCTTGGGGATGTCTTCGAACGCGGATTCGATGCGTCCCGGGTCCACACGCTCGGGCGACATACCGACGAGGAACTTTTTGCTGTGCATAAGCGGTCCAGCGAGGGAGCGGGTCATGCCCAAGCTGCCACAGAGGACTCGACCACGATAGTTGAGCCAGGTCTAGCGTACCGCTCCACAGTGGCATTGGCACTACGGAGGTATGTTGTATCGATCGTTTTATCCGCGTTGAGCAGAGTTGGAACAGAAATGAGAAAGTGTGATGCTTGGCTAACGTCTGACGCGTTAGACGTAGATTGAATGGGAAGATCATCGAGCTGCGAAGCGACTTCCAGGAGCCGCTTGGCGCTAAGATCGAATGCGATAACGTTGTAGTGGTGAGAAAAGGCTTCCACGAGGTGGGTGCCTACGTAGTCCACGCCAATGACTGCCAGGATTGGCTGGGATCCAGCTGATAGGAGAGTTGATTGTCGGTGTTCGTGATCGCAGCCACAAGGTCCAACAAAGTTGATTACCCGACTTACAATCTTTCCGTACTTCGCTATCCATCTCGCTCAAGGCGCTGAACCCATCCGGGTAAACATCAATATTTTTGTTGGCTGTAGTGACTGGAATCACATCAACACTGTAGTCAAGAACGTTGCCAAATGGCGTATAGCCGAAATGCTTCAACTTCCCTGGTATGATGCCTGCGTACGGATACGTTGGGGTAACGACTGCATCGACTGGTAGTCCGCTCCCAGTACATCCTATGGTATTATTCCAGTAGTCCATATACCTTTTTCGATAGTTCCAAAGAGCCTTGTTCGTATCTGCTATCTCTGTGGCAGTGAATTGTTTGCCAGGCGTTAATCCAAAAATTTGCGCAACAGATGTCACGATGGATTCGCCACTTAGCGCCAAATTCTTGGACACATCTTCCGACCCACCAAAGCGCCAAGTAGCCAGCTGTAACTGTGAATATGGAGATATCGGGAATACTATTGGCACCTACCGAGATTTGACTTGCTTCCTCGTGGCTTGGGGGTTGCCAATCGATCACTTCGTGACCGAGCTTCTGAATTCGCTCCACAAGGATATCCAATCCTCGTGAGATTGGCGGTTGGGGTTGGACAGCTCCATCATGTCTCATGATGCCAAAAATCAGCTGTCGGGTCCCCCTTGTAGCCTGGAAGAAGTCCTCGTAGATCTCATCCCGCCACGGTATCTCCACAACCCTTGGATCTGACAACCAGGGCTTCGTCGATAAGATGGACTTCATGATTAGAGCCGGACCTGTAGCTGATGAAGAAAGAGGACCCCAGCTGAAAGGAATCATGTCCTGACCCTCCATGATTCGATTGACGCCTTCGATGGGCAAACGACGGTAACTTGGTTTCAACCCGAACAAACCACTCAGGGCAGCAGGATGTCTGATCGAGCCTTCTATATCCGAACCCAACCCAACCACGCTACCCCGGAGAGCAAGAAGCGATCCTTCACCCCCTGAGCTACCTCCAGCTGATAATTGTCTGTTAAACACATTCGTCGTGTATCCGATGATAATGTTTTCCGTTTCGGCGGCGAAAGAGGCTTGGGGGACGGGCTGTCTTGCAACAAAGGATTGTGCCAAGTGATCGGAGTATACGACCAAGTTCTGCCATCTTTGCCTGCCGGTACATTGATGAGTCCCACAAATCCATTGGTGGTATCGATGCTTTACATTCACTGAGGCCTTCAGGCTCACAGGCAACCCATGCATTGGACCAACGGGCTTGCTATACTTATGAATGTGTGCGTCCAACTCCTCAGTACGTTTGATACCGTCCTCAAAAAAGATCTCGTGGAGAGCATTCGTTAACTGATGCGCAACAGCTGTCCTATGACAGAATGCAGTCGTTACAGCAGCAGAAGTCCATTTGGCAGTTCTGATGTTTTCAATGATCTTGGTTGGGGTACATTCCGTTATATCGGTCTCCTGGGTTGAAAGAAATTGTCGAATATAGACCTGTCACATCTTTTTGGAGGGTTGGTGTCGGAACAGATTTGAGGCGCCACTCTGGACGAATGGCAGAATGCAAAGCTTCGCGTTTCAGTCGTGCTTTATCTTACCAAGAAGACATCGAGTTGATACGACAGTGCTAAGTAGGAGGCGTGAGGTAAACATACAGGTGCAACGACGCAATAAAAAGTGCTGCTGCCAAAATTGAACATTGTTTGCTACAACTGCATATCACGATCTCATTGACAAACTGATGGGAGCATAAGGTGGATGAAAATGGTGTGCTGACGACATTAGGGTGCTGACTGCATATATGAATTAACGGGATTCGTAGACGAGTCGACTATTCAATTATGCCGCTTAGCTGTGAACGTGGTATAGCACATTTGTCATCAACTGTTTTGCTTGGGTAAGGTACCTCAATTAAGAGGCTGACTTCGCGTTCTGCGGCAAATCTAGTTTGACAGCAGATAACACGTTTTTTGCATGACGACAGTGATGAAGTTTGCTCGAGAAGCGCGGGTGATCGTTTTCCCCCACAGTCTCTGTTGAAATACCGCGTTGCGTTCCTTGCAATGGAAACACGCTCCAAGTGACACTGGAATCAAATCACGAGCACTGTGACTTCCCAATACTCAGTTCTCTCCAAGCCAGGCTCTGGATAAACCACGCCAAACCTGCACCACCATGCAATATTATTTCGATCGGATACAAACTATCGACACATAGCTCGGGTCTATCTCATCTCGAACCTAGGGTTGTAATAGCCGGAGGGGGCATATAATTCCCCTTTACGGTCGTCACTAGCAATCATAACAGTGAAGGTCTCTACGGACATCCATGTGAGCAATACCTTTGTTATTTGTAATGACAGCAGATAACCGCTGATAGCAAACCCTGAGCTATTGCAATCCTGGGTTGCAGTAGGGTTCACAACTAAGTGATCTCAGATTATTTCTTATTGATTACTGGCGTACAGGGACGGCGCAGATTTTCATCCTCCCGAATTCCTCACTTGGCGTTGCCGTATCAGGTTAGTGACAGAGGAGATTGACGGTGCAGGCGACCTCCAGCATCCAGCTTCTTGCGCCCGGCCCATCATAGTCCCCATTAGCATGTTTGTGATTTTTGAATTGTTAGGGTTGGTCACCAACCACAGTATCCAGCAAATTTGACTAAAACTGTCAGACAAGGCCAGATTGATCGGTTTGTGGGCGCTTCCCGAGCGCAAAAACTGTTCAAGAGAAGCCAAGCTACAACAATCACGTGGACTACTTCTACATGGGCTCATTGTCCTGTGGTGAAACTCGAGTTACAAACGAATGCGAGTTTGGAATCCTGATACTAACAATATGACTTGGACATGTTAGAGAAACTATGAACAGAATTGATGCACTGCTTTTGTGACGAGTGCAGTGGCTGTTAAATCTTTTATGTGAAAAGGTGACGGCCATAGTGGTGAACTAGGTTGGAGCTAAACGCACGGTGCAATACATCCTATACATCGCAAACGCTCCGGGAATCTCATGTATGCCCAGAAATTATGCGCTGACTTGGAAATTTTGTTTTGGATTCGAATTGTGTTCGCCAAGATCTCTCGTCTTCATTCTGGTATTCATAATACTGGATGCATGTCCCATATTGTCGTTGCTGCCTATCCAGAAACAACGGCATTGTACCAGGTGTAGTTTGCACTGCAGTCTACCAGTATGTGAACTTTACGCCTGTCCCGAGTGTGGCTAGACGTTCTGTCCAGCGATCATCTTGTGGGCGATCGCCAAGAATTTCAACGGACCAATCTGCTTGACTCAATCTCTTTACTGGAACGGCGTATTACAAGTTAATTGTGTGAGGCCTTCGGCGACTCTTTTGGCGATATATCTAAGCTTCTTGCACTTGGTTAACCGCAAAGCTTACTTTAGTTGATCAGCAAAGGATTGGGGGCTGAACCAAGCGATGAGGCTCAAGTTGACTGACTTGATTATGGCAAGTCTGGTGATGGCTCAAGATGTTTGTAGTCATTTTGAAGATTTGTTAGGTCGACGCGCTTGGAGTGCGCTGTGGGCTGGTGCTTGTTCGAAACCAGATGCTTGTCTGAAGACAGATTGGAAGTTGTTATGCCGACCACACGAGTGTGTCAGCGCTTGAATGTCGTTCTTCATGACCTGTAGGGGTAGTCAAATAATTGTTAGCGATCATTCGCGCAGATGAGGCCGGACGATTGCGTGCGCTGTAGAAAACAGCGAGCTCAGGTTTGCATCTGCGCGATTAATGAGGGTTTGACTGCTGGATGCTGACTCGTCTCCATGCCAGTGGTCGTACCTCGGAGGTGAGCCCCCCTAGCGCGTGGCGGCCGTGCGTGTGTGGGTTGCCGGGATGCGCTAATTCGAGGATCACATTCGCAGGCATGGTAACACGGGCTGCTGCGAACGATGCACCGAGGACGTGGAGGAATCAAACATGAACAAATGTCTCACTTGCTCGCATCGAAGTACTCGTGCGCCGTCAATGCCGTCCGATCAGCCGTTGGTTAAAACCGGCATCCGCTGCCTCCGAGGCGCCCGCTGACACCACGGTCTTGACGGCTGACATGGCTGAGGCGCTGCCTACATGCCCAGCCACACGATGTTTCGCTTGGGCATCGTGTGGACGAATACCGTACCTGATGAAGTGTCTTGGTATCTGATCCAAGCTAGCGGACCTCTTCAGCGACATCACTTATTGACGCTCCTTCCGAACATGCGTCACACGCCTGACCTGAGCGATGCTCTCAGCATCGCGCAGAACAAGGCCATGGGCCTCTAAGCTACTCTGCAGTGGCAGGTTTAGCTGCTCCAATAGCAGCTACAGACGATGCACAACTAAGGCATGAAGAGTGCCAGATGCAGGAATGTCAAATGATTGATTTGAACTATGCTTAACAGAATTACACTCCGGGTCGTGGATCAGGCACATGCTTGCGAAACGTTGGCTCCTGCGTCAAATACAGCGCTGATTGACCCCAACTGCCCGTCGTACAGCCGATATGGGCGAGTCGTAAAGCGGTCCGATGCCATCACACCAATAATGTGCCGAACACCCTGTTCCTTTGAGCCGTTGATGCTAGGTACAGGGTTTCTCGAAGGTTTCTTAACTGATTATTGAGATAAAACGCGGTTAGACACCTTTTGAGGCACGTATTCCGGGGTATGCAGAGCCCCCATGAATGCAGGAGATCCTGCCAGGCGTGCCGCCTCGGAAAAGTAACTAGATCTCCCGCACAGTACCGCGTCTCCCATTCACTTTCATCGTTATTCGATTGACACTCACATACACTGCGACATCTTTTACAAAAAGTTGAGCTGGGAAGGATGCTCGAACACGAGGACCAGGGATACATGGGGGAGAACAAAGGACCAGCGCTCTACAGCATCACGTTCTCATTTCTTGCCGCCGCAATTTTTGTGGTTATACTAAGGTGTGGATACACTGTTGCCATCCAAGATGCTACTCTGACACGATTCTAGACTATTCAGTCGGTGGTGTCTCCTTCGCGCCCAACGAACGTCGCTGTCGGAGACTCTGATCATTGCAGCAGTCTTGGTCGATGTTGCCTCATGCATCTTGATCCACTTCCAGATCCATACGGGAATGGGGAAACATATCGAATACTCGCGCGCACGTCCGGCAATGCTGATAAAAAGCATGAAGATAGGGCTGGCGCAGAACACATCTTATCAAGCGCTGATCGGGTGGGCGAAGACTCCCAGTAACCAGCACATCTCCTCCAATGCTGACAGGGTTCTTAGGCTAGTCAAGCTGAGCATTCTTGTCCAGTTCTATCAGCTTGCTGTACCCGGATCGCAAAAACGGGTCATTGTGTGGCTTGGCGTCTTTGTCCTCGTTTTCACGCTGTTTACGGTGTTCGTAAGTACTATCGCTGTGTCTCAGAAGACTGCCCACTAACACTCTCTGCAGGCTGCAATATTTCAGTGTGTCCCAATGCATGCTGCATGGGACCTTGAAAATTTCCCAAAAGTTCGTCGCTAGCACTGTGCTACACTCATCTCACAGCTAATAGACCGCAGGGATGCTGGAACATGATGGCGGTGAACTTCTTCACGTCCTCTATGAACACGCTTCTGGATGTTGTCATCTTCGTGCTGCCAATTCCTACGATGCAGAAGCTTCAAATCGCCTTCAAGAAGAAGAGTAAGCGAATGGATTGGACGCATTGTAGGCGCTGTGCTTACATATTGCAGTAACATTGGTCTTTGCATATGCCATGGGCCTGGTGGCACTTGCATGCTCGATCGTTAGGCTGAGGAATATCATTCACTTCAATGGTGAGGGCGATTTCACATATGTCGCATCGATGGTTCCAGTCTGGGGAGCGGTCGAGTGCAATGCCGGCATCATCTGTGGTATGTGCACATTTCGTCTCCGACCGCTGCACCGCATCGATTTGTTGACATCCTCTAGCATCGCTTCCATTCGTCGTACCCTTGTTTAAATGGATAAGTGGCTCTGCCGCTGAAAGCGCATCTGGGACGTCAAGAAGAGCCCATGAGCTTCAGAGATCCGACAAAATGAGCTGGCCGCTAACTTCCAGGCGTCAAGTAGACTGGCACTGCATGGAATCTGAGTCGACGGAGAATATTAGAGTTAATTCCGAGACAACGGTCGTCCTTTCTTATGCAACGGCAAGATCTGATGGGAAGCATGTTGAGCAATGCTAGTTTTCTGTAGCCCGAGCACTATACTCATGCGCTGCGTGCTAAGAGAGTTCAAACATAACTTATATCAATACGCAATTGACTATAGGTGGTTGTACAACCTCATTTCTGTGCAGGCGTTGAGGCAGTCAGTAGGGCGTCACGCGAATCCAGGCATCACGCGCACGGACATGGTACCTATGCATGTCACACTAGAACATATTCACCTTATAACGCTTTGCTAACTTTGCTCCTAAGCGACGCGGGTTCCTTGGCTGACTCGGCATACTCGCGATTCACATAGGTCGAAAGTGATTCAGAGCGAGGAAACCCTGTCCGCAACAACGACGGGCAAGTGGATCAAGTAGAGTTGTTATCTACAACCTTTTGCGCATAGTATGATCATTTTGAGCACAGCCTGAGAGTGCAGTGGTATTGTGTTGCAGTCCGCAAGTACTTTGATCCGTCAGGATATGTCTGTTCGCTGGAACGCGGGGTTGAGAGTACCGCGCCCGTGCGCGCTGAGGTGCTTGCTGTTTACAGATTGCTATTAACAAACAGTGTCAATGACGCGTAACGCCGTGTCCTTCGTTTTTCATCCTCCCGTTACTGCATATGTTATCATCCTCGCATCCACATGTCTTATTGTATGCGCGGATGCCGGGAAAGCGTGCACGTTCGACCTGCTCCACGAGTCGCTCTTCAACGCCTATCGAGATGAACCGGCCTGCGAAACGACATATCCGCACAACTGAGGTCGCAGCTCCTCGCGCAATTGAAGGCCGCTGCCTCCGGCGAGAACCTAGCACACGCGTCTCTTCGAGCCGCGTGCGACGGCGCTCCAATCGTCAACTACATGCACAATTTCTACTCGCTTGCATATCCCAACCGCGATCCAACACAAATCGAGACGTGCCACGTATCATTGACTACCGAGGATTATACAATCATTCTCTGAATACGTTGGGGAAAAACGAACCCAGAAAATGATGAGGTATACTAGCGAATGGAAGTATTGTACATATCGCGCATGGACAGATTGGTTGACCTCGTACACATGCGGAATATGCTGCACAACCATCTCAACTATGCGTCAGGGAAACAGTTGAGCTTATTCAAAAAAGCTCTCCCAGCGTTCTGGCTGAATCGACTGGAGAAAAGGATGATCGGCACAAGGTCTCAGAGTCCAGCTACCGGATTAGGCTTGCGGCTGGACATGCCCCTAACATCCTCAGCTAGCGCTGAGGAGAGCGCGTATGGAGACCCGCAGCTGCGGGAAAGGACGGAACGCAGTCGCAGTGACATGTCTCCTCAGGACTGAGTACGCCGCACTGGGCTGGAATTGGAAGGTATCCATCAAGCGTGTGATGAATGGAAGAGAGTACGGTTAGCCATCGTGGAGATATTGTAAGCATCATTAGTGAGCCGCGAGCGTGACGCATGTAGGTGGCTGGTCAGGACCGGTACAACTAGATGACAGATAAAGGTTGACAGATCCGACAGCAATCCGCAGAATGCGCTACTGAACAAGTTTCTGGATAGGAATGTTCGGACAAGCGGAAGATGAGGTCAAGACAACCTCGAGGACGCCATTGCTGCTCAAGACGTCGTCCATTTCCATGTGCTCCAGTTCAACGATGATGCACAGACGTAAGGCCTCGACTGCTTGTTCTATCAAACCATGTTTTTGAGCTGTTTATGGCTGGTCGTGGTGGCTCGCTGCAGGCGGAAAGAGGCAAGGAATAGGCCACCTTCAACGCCTGGGGCATCGTTCTGAGGATTTAGCGGTGGCTGGTTCAATGTACACAACGACGATACTATGGCGCCACCTAACTGTTCATTTCCGTCCTTGCGGGAGTTCCTAAGTTGGTAAAATTTTCCCTCGCCTACTTGAAGTCTCGCAGATGGGGTAGCCGTAGGTCCGGGTACGCCGTGTAGAGACCGCATGTCGAATTCTTACCGTTCTACGCTTAGTGATTTGCTGCGTACAGAGTTGAGATGACTGCAACACGAGCATTCTTTGTGGTCTGCGTCTGTGTCTGCTAATGTTTTCTATAGGTAGCTAAGTACTGCAGGTAGGTGAGGACGACGGTGAGCTGGGGTGAGGGAGTATTGAACGCAGAATGGTCGCCAACGGATTTCGTCGAGTACGTGCGCGCCGTGGATGTTGTGCGTAACTCGGCAAGAAACATCAAGAGTGAGTAGTAGCAGTGTTGCGTTGACAGATGCTCGTCCCCAATTTCCCATCGTCGAACCGTCTTTTCGTAACCACTTCCCCTTTATCTAGCCACTAATAAGTATACCAATGCAATTTCACTAGTTCTCACAGCAGTAGGATTTAATAATTCTCTGTATAAAGCGTTAAGTTGTGTGTAAAGCTTACAAATATCTACCTTGCTCTCTAGTGTAACCTAAATGCAGAAGCGATTATAAATTTATAATGGTTTCTTCTCTCTTAATTATAGAACTAAAATACAGGACTTAACTTCCTAGCAGCTAACTCTAGAACATTCTATTATACTATAACGTACTCTATAGTTAAGTAGATTACACAATTAAGCGGATTACTCTACTAAGATGTAATAGGCTAGGCCTAGGTGCTGGCTCCTCGGCGTACACTGCCTTAGCAGTACTCTAGCTCGCACTCTTAGCATAGACTAGAGCCCCGCTACAAAGCTAAAATGTCTAAAACAAGGTTATAAAAACTCTGCAACCTCTACCTTAGAGGTTGTTCTCTATTAAATCTATCTTGTATTATACTAGTAAATTCCCTTAGAGGTTAGCGCCTTACAATTAGATTTGATCACTAAACAAGGATTAATAAGCAAGATGTTGAACAACGCTGCTAGGCATCTAGGTAAATATAGCATTAAGCTATGCACTAGTAACAACAATTAATTAGATATTAAGACTAAACTCTAGAACCTTACTACCTTGTTAGTACTAGAGGAGTAGTAGGATAAGCTACTTGCTTATGTACTAGAACGCCTAACTACCTATCTATTATAGGCAACCCTACCTAAGGCTATAGTAACTATTACTAATAATAAGACTTACCCTACTACAGACTCTAACTAGGACCTACAAAGAGAAGACATAAGCAAAACTATATAAAGGTTAGTTAAAGTTTAAGTCTAAGCCTATATTGCATCTATAAGGTTACTAAACTAAATTACAACACTCTCTACCCCTACATAAGCAATTAACAACAAGCTAAGCAAGGCTATAAAGTTACCTAACATAGGCAAGTTTAGTAGCAACTAATATATATATAAGACGTTTAAGTTCTAGATAAAGAATAAGCTAAAGTCTATAGGAGACTAAGAAGCTGTCCTAGGAGTTGCCTACATGTTTAATAGGCTAGAAGAACAAGCTACGTAAGTTAGCTTGTTATAGAAGGATTATAACCTAATAGGTATAACTAATTAGTTCTAAGACTTCTTAGATAAATAGTACAAAGACTCCCTATTTAAGAAGCATTCCTAGTAGAAGCCCTAGACTATTAATATAAAGAAGAGTAACTAAAGTGTTAAGGCTTTTAATGCAGAGTTTATCTAGCCAGCCTACAACGCTGCTAAAGAGGACAATACAAAGAATCTTAAAACTAGGTATATATCTATACTTTGTCTAGACCTCTAGGATAAAATAGTGTTAGTAGACATTCTAGATAACTAGGATTTCTAGAGCCTTATAGCTAGAGCTCTAGTAGTAGAGGTTAACCTCTGTAGGTCTAAGGCACTAATAAATAGCGCCTTTAGACAACATATACAAAGAACAAATCTAGATAGTATAGACTAGGAACCTACTAAGGCCTACTCTAAGAAGATTAAGTTAGATAACTAATAGCAAGTAGAGTAGTAGACTTAAGAAGTCTTAGATTAGCAGAAGGCTGCTAATGTCTGTCTAAGATGTAGAAAGAAGGGCTACTATATAGATAGATGTAAGTTAACCCTAGCTAGAAGACTAAAGAATGTCTAGGTTAAGAGCGTAATTGCTAAAGTCTCTAAGAATAATAACTTAAATAATAAAGGTTTAGAAAACTAGAAACTCCTATTTAAAGGTGTAAATAAGGGTTAGGAAGAGAGGTTATAAAAAGAAAAGAACTGTTCTAAGAGTTCTACTAATAGTAGCTAAATAGTAAGCCTATATTACTGTATATAATAGTACAGGACAACACTATAGCATATATATTAATTAACACTAGGTGTTTAATATATAGTATAGTCTCCTCTAAGTTTATATTATAAAAAAACCTCTAACACACTCCTATATATAGACAAAAGGTATTAAGCATAGCTAGGAAAGTAACCTAGGTAAATAATATTATAAGAATAAAGATTAACATTAATAGCTATAAAGAAACCCTCTAGGCATATATGCTAGATAGGGAAAGAGAGTACAACCTTATCTTAGGAAGACTATAAATAAATAAGAACAAAGTTACTATAGCACTAGCTAAGAAAATGTTATTTATCTACTCCTTACGTACATAAGTAAGAAGCAGAGAAGGCATCTGTTCTAACTAATTACCTAAGCCTATTAGCCTAGAGTTGTACTAGGCGCTAAGGAAGAGGTCTAAGATAGACTAAAACATAGAACTGTTCGCCACATTAATAGCAGACATTTAGAAGGCCCTAAAGAAGAAGGAGCTAATAGATTCCTAAGACCTCCTTCTAGAGTTCCTAAAGGAGAAGTTTAGAACATTTATAAAGGAGGAAGTAGATAAGCTAGCGCTTTACTACAGTCTTAACATAGACTACGCAGTTAAACTAATTAAGCAAGATAGTAAAACTGTAATAGTACTATAAGGACTGCTATATAATATATTCTACAAAGAGCTTCTAGTGCTATAATAATAGCTTACTAGCTACTTAGACAAGGGCTTTATCTAGGTTAGTAAATCTAGTGCTTCTGCCCTAGTGCTGTTTATTAAGAAACTAGGTAAAGGCCTCTAGTTTTATGTTAATTATCAAGCACTAAACGCAATTACTACAAAGGACTAGTACCTATTACCTCTAATCTACAAGACTCTCTTGTAGATATTAAAGGCGTTATAGTTTACTAAGGTAGACCTTATCTAAGCTTTTTACAAGATTAGGATTGCTGAAGGGAATAAATAGAAGACAGCCTTCTAGACTAGATTTAGGCTCTATAAGTAGTTAGTAACACTATTTAGACTAGCTAATGCCCTAAGTACGTTCTAACAGTATATTAACTAGGTCTTAAGGGAGTACCTAGACAAATAGTGCTCTGCCTATGTAGACAATGTATTAATCTACTCTAACAGTACCTAAGAGGAACACAAGGCCAAAGTTAAGGAAATTATCTAGAAATTAGAAGCTGCAAGGTTACACCTTAACATAGAGAAGAGCAAGCTCTCTATTAAGAAAACTAAGTACTTAGGATTTATTATTAAAGCTAGTAAGGGCATCTAGATAGATTCTGCAAAAGTTGCTGCTATAAAGTTATAAGAACTCCTAAAGATAGTAAAGAGAATCTAGAGCTTTCTAGAGTTTGCAAACTTCTACTAACAGTTTATTAATTAGTTTTCTAGTATAGCGGAGCCCCTTACACGCCTAACAGAAAAAAATATAATCTTTAAATAGAGAGAACCCTAGCAGTAAGCCTTTAATGCTATAAAGGCTGTATTTACTAGGGAACTAGCTCTAGCGAACTTTAACCTAGATCTAGAAACAGTGCTAGAGTGTAACGTGTTAGGATAGGCAACAAGAGGAGTACTATTCTAATATAGGAAAGACAAGATACTTTGTATAGTAGTATACTTCTTAGCTAAGAACTCTAAGATAGAAGTAAACTACACTATTAACAATAAGGAAATGCTAGTAGTAGTTAAGTGCCTCTAGGAGTAGAGCATAGAACTAAAGCAGGTAATAAGATTTATAGTTATTACTAATTACAAGAACTTAGAGTATTTCTGCAAAGCTTAACTCCTCTTAAAAAGACACGTCTGATAGTTAAGTCTCTTTAGCTAGTTTAACCTTACCTTTGCTTATAGGCCTAGTAAGGTTAACAACTATGCAGATGCGCTTTTAAGGAAAGAGAAGAACATTCCCGTGTCTATAAGAGATAAGAGGACTAAGACTAGATAGTTTTAACTATTAAAACTATTTGCATAGGTAGTTAGGATTAACCTAAAAGACAACTCTGCTAGCAATATATAAGTTTTCTCTTTAGAACTACACAGAGCAGACTAACTCCTTTTTATAACACCTTATAATAAAGAACTATGTATAGAGATACTTTTAGGCAGAAACCTAGAGCTATATAATAATATTAAGGAATTAAAAATACTTTAAAAGAATACTGCTAAGAATAATAAGACTTACTAACTTGCTAAGTTGTCTATCTTTTTAGGAGCTAGGAAGTTTCCTGCGCAGCTTAATCTTAAAGTCTCTCTTTTTAAGTGCTCTATAGATAACAGAGACTAACTATGTTACTACAGGAGAGTATAGGTCCTAAGCTCTAATACTCTTAAGATAAGGATTATTAACAATGCCTATTATATACTAATTGTAGGCTATCTAGATTAAGGAAATATATATACAATCCTCTCTTAATCCTACTTCTAGCTAGGGATGTTAACTGCTCTACGCTAGTATGTAGAGAACTGTAACATCTATAGATAGACAAAGCTATAGAGGGAACTAAAACAAGAACTTCTTAAACCTCTTCCTTTGCTTAATAGGATCTAGAAGAAAATCTCTATAGACTTTATAACAGACCTCTCTAAAAGCAATAACAACTATAATCTTATAGTTGTTATAGACAGACTTTCTAAAGACGTTATCCTAGTTCCCTTACTAGACCTATTAGTAAAAACAGTTACCTGCGGATTTATATCTAACATAGTAGCCTACTATTAGTTGCCTAATACAATTGTCTTTAATTAAGGAACACAATTCCTTAGTAACTTCTAGTAGACAATGTGCTAACTACTAAGGATTATATAGAGGCTCTCTAGAGACTTCTACCTCTAAACTAATAGAAGTACTAAGCGTATAAACTCTATAGTAGAGACCTACTTAAGAGCCTATATTAACTAGGCCTAGGATAATTAGGCTGCATAGGTACTAGTAGCCTAGATTGCTATTAAGGGTTAGGTAGCTACATCTACTAGCTTTAGCCCTTTCTTCCTCTAGCATAGTTACAATGTAGACCTAGTCTAGATAGACCTAGACTTAATAGCAGAGTTATTGCACTAGCACGTAAAGGAACCTACTAGAGCTGTAGTAAGCATAGTATAGAAGTTTATTGGAATAGTTAACTTTGTTAAGGCCTAGATAGCAGAGGCTTAGCAGATACAAGAACAGCAAGCTAACGCATACTAAAGAGAAGCCCCTTAACTAAAGGTTAGAGACAAAGTCTAGCTAAAGCTAGGAAACTACTTCTTAAACAGCTAAGCTAGCTAGAAGCTAGATTAGAAGAACTAGAAGTATATAGTTGTAGAGGTTATCTCCCTACACAATATTAGGCTAAACATTAATAGTAAAGTCTATCTTGTCTTCTATATTAACTAGCTTAAGTTATGCCTACAGAACCCTCTTTATAGACAATTTATCTAGCTGTTAGCCGTTTTGTGTTTCGATTTTGTGACTAGTGTTTGAGAAGGCACTTATCTGCGCTACAAACCAGCACCGTCACAGGGGTATTAATCAGCACTAGTTCTTTAATAAAACATATTATTAATTTTGAGTCTAACTAAAACACAAAAGATTGTTAATTATATCTACTTCTTTACAGCAAAGCGCATCTGTATTAAAGCTAGTTTATCTAAACAATAACATACAACTAGAAAACAATTAACCTCTAAAGCTATGCCTAGCTAGCGATTATCCCCCTATATGTCCTTAACTTGCGATTGTGCTATCTGTGTTTGTAATGCAAACACACTTCTTTTTGCCTAAAACTCTGTTACAGATTACCTTAGAAGCAGCAACCTAAGCTACTCTATTCCTTCTAGACTCTCTACACCCCCTTAGACAAATAAATAGCTCTTAAATGTTTCTAGCGCCTGCAGTATGTGTAGGATAGTGCTAATCTATCTTGCTATATCTATAGCCTGCTGTAGTGTTGTTAGAAGGGCTAACAAAACGCTCTAACTAAACATATACACCCTTATTGCTTTATTAATATTAAATCCAACATAGGGGATGCTGTTAATAAGAAAGAGTTAGATGTAATTAATGCTATATTGCTAACAAAGCGCCTCGTTGCTAATAGGCGCAAGGGCACTAATTAGATATACTTAGAGCAGATTTTTACACAGTTAAGGTTGCAGTAGTTTAGATCTTAGTTGCAACCTATAGCTAGGGGTAGGTGCTTGTAATAAAAGCTTATAATAGTAGTAGGGTTATAAGTTTATTATGCGTACTGCGTTTAGAGCAGAAGGTTAAAGAATATAATTATGTACAGGACACTAGCACAGACAGAAGGACTTTATAGAATTATAGACATTAACTATATAGGCGTGTTGCAGACTCTTCTTGCAATATTAGCTGCTTTCTAGTTAAGGGGTTGTTGCCTATAATGCCTCTTATTCT
>SATY01000538.1:0-23969 GCA_004335155.1 Ascochyta viciae
CCCGCACCCAACCATCCCGGAGGCCCCCACCCCGGTCCCCCCCCCCGCTCTCCGTCCCCAGCCTTCCAACCCCGGCCTGAACGTCGACGAGTTTGGCCAGAACACCAACCGCCTGTCCATGAGCCTGCGACCCATGCCCCCTATGCACGACGACCCCGAGGAGAACCCCGAGGACCGCGCCAACCGCATCCGCTCCTTCTACAAGGAATACTTCGACGACTCCAAGCCTGAGCCCGTCGGCGGCCACCAGTACACCGACTACCACGAGGACTACAGCTCCGAGTATCTCGACGGCGCCGTCTTCGACCCCCACGCAAGAGGCTTCGTTGTCGCCCAGCCCAACGCCCCCTTTGCTGAGCCCATCACCCGCCGCGCCATGACACCTCCTCCACGCGCACCCCCGCGCTTCCGTAGCAACACGGGTGGCGGCCGCTCCCCGCACATGTCCAACGGCTCTCTGTCCTCACCGCAATACCCTCCCCGCAACATGTCGTCGATGAGCGGGCGTCTGGCCGCCCCTGCGCCCAGGAAGCCTCTGCCACCGCCCTCGGCGCTCTCGTCGCTGCCCACGCCCGGAAAGCTCACGGAGAACTCGATGGTCTTCGACGCCGCCGACTTCGCACCGCCCATCTCGTACCGCGACAGGCAGAACGGCATGCGTCCCGACAGCCCGCTCGGTGCCCCCAGGCCCTTCAGCCCTGCTGTCCGCTCGCACACGCCTCTTGCCAGCGCCTACGATGACCTGGCCGTCATGCCCAGCCCTCATCTCCTCCGCAAGTCGGGCACCTTCACAGCGCTCGACTTTGCGCCGCCGCCCAAGTTCCGCGAGCCCGGCTCGTCCCGCGCTTCCGACGCCGGCTCCATCCGCTCGAACCGCTCTGGCATCTCCAGCAACGCACAGTTCGCCATCCGCAGCGGTGCCAACCGCGTCAGCAGGATACCCAAGGGTGTCGTAACCACAAAGGACGACCTGCTGGATCAGCTGAGACCGCAGATGAGTCTGGTGACCAAGGCATAGTCCTGCCTCGATGATTGTGCCCAGCACATACGCCTTTGACGACAATCCTGAACCTACCTCCAGCTCACTGGCTGAGCCCGCACCACAGCTCACTCCATCAAGTACCATCGACGACGACTATGGCATAGACAGCGTTTCCTTTCTCTTTGGATCGACCGACAGTGGATGCTTCACTCGCTCGTTTCTCTTTCCGTCCAGTGCGCCCCAGCGTAGTGTACATAGGGCCTCGGTTCCTCCCCTTCCTTTCCTCACTTACAACTCAGCTTACCAGCGATTGCGATTCAGCGGCAAAGGGCACGGCGTTACAATGTCTAATTTCTACTTTTTTCTTTCTTCTTCGAAAATATGGTTTACGGTGGTGGAGGTGATGGAGGAGGTGGTGGTGGAGGGGAAGTCGTGGTGTAGGTAGTGGAGAGGTCATGTAGTGTAGATGTAACAAGTCAAGTGCAAATATAGAGTGGAATTAAGAGATGTATAACAAAACCACTTCATATCAACATATAATATTGGTATGCAACATTGATGCGCAATACTAATCGGCAGCGTAGTAATGTACCACTTAGAGCTAACATTATACAGAATAAGTAAACCCTTTCTTATCTTACAATTCTAGCACGTAGACAAACTCGCTTACACTCTAGTATTACATTATTGTATAATTATATTATAAAATTATGTTGTAATATTGTATTATCATGTTATTATAGTATTATAACTTTCTTTATTTTTATCTACTACGCTTTGCAGTGTAGAATTACATAACACTAGACTCTAGTTAGAACATAGGTTCTAGATAAGTAGTAATATAAGAGTTTAGTAAGTTGCTGTTTAGGTAGAAAGTTAATTTATAGACTAAGATTGTTTGCTGTAGGTAGTAATACAGTAGGAGAAACTATATATTCTAATGTTAGGCGCTGGCAGGTAGCAACGTCCACCTCTGACCAGGCTGGCGGCAATAAGTACTGTGGTAAAATGGCTTCCAGCTCGTGTATGCTGCTGCGTCTTGATGCCCGTCGTCTCTGGCATCTCAGCAGTTGTAGAAGACTGATTACTAGAGCAAGAGTTCCGATCAGTACTGAAAGGCCTGCGAATAGCGTTTCTAAGGTGTTCGGACTGGCGCTTGGGGGTTCGGTGGCGGGTTGTGGGGGTTGAGTATTCATGGATTTTCTGCTTGGACCTTTCAAGAGAGGGTCAGTGGGCCGAAGGAGGTGAATGAAGAAGTAGGGGTTGTGATTTCACGGGTTTCTGTGGCACTTGGAAGGTTATGTGCTTTCAAGAGCTGTCTTTGGAAATAGTTCGAGGATTGAAGGAGACACTTGTAGACGAAAGCTATTTATGAGGTACGGAACTTCCTAGTGTGACTACACCCATTCAGATAACAACAAATCGCCTCGTTGGAGCGGAATCGGGAGACGCCCATCTCATTTCGCAGGTACCGACGATGTTTCTTGCGAAATTCGACCGTTGACGCCGCTGCACGCCTTTCCCTCTGTCAACGTTGCACGGAACTATGATGAATGCATCAAATTACGTGCGCCGGGCCAGAGGGACAAAATCCTTCGGCTGCATTCGGAGAAGAGCGGTTCAGCCTCAAGCGCCAGAAGGGGGCGTTGCAGAACTCGCCTCGCATGTTGGATGTCGGGTATTCTGTGCCAACGTGCGCGATTGGACAGCCTGATGCATCCAGGCCTTGGAACATTGGAAGAATTCAGTGCAGACTTGGGCGGGACCTTTCCCTCGTCCGCCATGCGACACTATCAGGACCGGCACGCAGTCAGATGCATGGTGGCGTCAACTGGGATTTGTGGAGTGGCTATGCTTGTAGCCTTGATCCTCCATCCCCTCCAGGGCGGCCACCGGCAGAGATGCCTGCTTCCGCATCGTGCGCACCAGTCGTTGGCTACATCTTGTGCACAGTTGTTGCACAGAAAGTGTATTCGAGCCTTACCGTGTCCGTGCGCGTGATGCGCGGATTCGCGTGATGCGCACCCCCATCATATTGCACTCAACTTCACCCCCACATAACTCAACGCCACAATGTCAATAAACGCTGCCCTTGCAGAGCTAGATGCTCTTAAACCTAGGCAACAATTTAGCTATTTAGCAATTGCAAAAAAGTATAGTGTTGTGTAATTAACGTTGATGTGTTAGCACAAGGCAAATACTGTGTCAACTACTACTAAGAACGTTAACTAGCAACAATTAACGCTACAACAGGAGATAGAGCTTGTAAAGTATATAGAATTGCTTACTAGCTGTTACTTACCTTCTATATAAGAGATAATACAGAATTTCGCGTTGTTAATAGCCTAAACGCTAGTCTCTAAGAGCTAGGTTACGCGCTTTATTAACTAATATTCTATCTATCTTATCTTGTGTTACTCTACTAGGATAGATCACTAGCGTTACAATGCTAATTCCTATAATAAATACAAGCTCTATTTTAATCTACTACAGCTTAAGATTGCTAAATACTTAATTAAGCTACGTTACATATATAATATAGATAAGAAGGGCTTTATAATTAAGATAATAGGTAGAATAAAACATATGTTTAGCAAGCATATATAGATAAAGGGCAAGGGTAAAGCATTAATCTAAGATAGTAATAGAGATTAGTAGACTCTTATAGCGTGTGTATGTACTAATAGATTAGCACTACTACCTAGGCTCATCTACATATCTAAGAAAGAAGAGATTAAATTAGACTAGGTTGCTAAAATTAAGCTAGAGGTATACTTAGTAATAGTGACAGCGTTAGCATTAAGTTAGTTAAATGCTAATATAGGCCTCGCGTAGCTTAAACAAGTGTTTAATCGCTATACTAAGGAGAAGGCTTAGAGGAAGTAAAGGTTATTAATACTAGATAGCTATAGATCCTACGTGATAATAGACTTTATTAACTATTATAACTACTACAAGATCCTCCTAGCTGTGCTTCCTTCTTACTTAACCTAGACACTTTAGCTGCTTAATGTAGTGCTGTTTAAACCTCTATTAACAGTGTACTTAAAAGCAGTCACAACACATATCTATAAGGCTTAAAACAATATACCTATTACTAGATTAGACTTCTTTAGCCTATTCTAGAAGGCGTAGGTGTCTAGCTTTACTAAAGAGCTAATAGTTAAGTCTTTTAACATAACAGGGATCTATCTATTTAAACCTAATATTATCCTTAATTACTTTGTTAAAACACTAGAGATCTTAGATTTAGATAATACCTTATCCTCTGTTTTTAGTAACAAAGATTAGCTTAAAATAGAGACGTTGTTGCAGAGGATTGCTAAAGACAAGGAGAGTAATAAGGCTAAAAAGATAAGGCAATCTATCTACTACATCTTAGTCAAAGCCTCACTACTAAAACACAAGATAGATAGCCTTAAGAGTATTCTTAAGAAGCGAAAGAAGCATAAGAAGAAGAACAAAGCCTTAGATTTACAGTAATAGAAGGAGTACTATAGTAGTGCAGTAATTTAGTCTTCTTTAAAAATTAAAGAAGCACGCTTCTATAAAAGAGTTAGAAAGCAAGAAGAGAAGGAGAAGACACTTAGAAAAGCAACTAATAAGGAAGTTACAGCTGCTAAAAAGCTAGTTAAAGAGAAGGAGAAGAAGGAGAAGCGTGTGGCAAAGGAGGTGGCCAAAGAGGTGCATAAGAAGGAGAAGGCTAATACAGCAATTTAGAAGGCTAAACAGCAGGCTAAAAAGCAGTATTAATAATAAAAGAAAAACACTGCAAAAGCTATATAATTATCTTAAAAAGGTAAAAAGAAAGCCTTAGAAGCAACTTAGCTAAAAAAGCATTAAAAACATAGCTATACTAGTAGTGTTAGTAATAGTTGTCCTCTATCGCTGCCCCTAGCTCCCCTAACTAAAACTACATTACGTGGCCGCAACATCAAACTACTAGTAAAATTCAAGTAGCACATCTTTTTTGTAAGCAATTAATTAGTACTACACTACAAGATTTTGTGATAATAGCTATTATAGGTGGCTCTATAGCCTTAATTATCTGTAGCTGGAAAAGTGGTTAGGTGCGCATCACGCGAATCCGCGCATCACGCGCACGGACACGGTACCACAACGGCGTGCTCAAATATGCCCTGTCGACTCTCAATCTCATCCTCAATTCATGAGCACAAATCTGGTGTCTTCCAGTATGCCAAAACTCACATCAGTTTCCAAAGAGCCGAAACCAAGGGAGCGCAAGACGAAGTATAGATGTGATAACTGCAGGAAGTCGAAGCTATTTGTAAGTCAGCATGGAACGGCGCTTGTATGCTCACCCTACTAACACGCGTGTAGTGTTCATTCACCCTCACCAAAGAAGGGTACTGGCCATCACGATGCGAGAAGTGCATACAGAAGGGACTACAGTGCTCAAAACCAACGTTGGTGTCTCTGAGAAGGAACAACAAAAGGCCACTGGAAGCATATAGTGGAGAGTCTCACAGGCTCTCGCTGCAATCGAGCCATGTCAGTCCGAAGCCTCTTGTCATTACCAAGCATGGCTTTGCGTCGCTTGATGTGATTACGCCTTCTGTAGCTGGAGACCAAGACTTTCCTTTTAAAGAAGCGTTAGTATTGGATCAACCGTTTTGCACCATGGAACTGACACCGCACAGTATACTCCTCCTCAGCTTGCACTCAATCTTGTTGATGGCTATGAAGGATATGATCGATATGGCTGTCTCCATGCTCCGACCACATCGACACAATGCAGCCCGAGAACACACTGAGGATCATATGCCAACGCTCGAGGAAGCCATCATCACATTCAAAGACCTCGCCTGCAAGGTGAGGTCGAACATGCTAGCTCTGAGTGGGAGTGTAGCCTTTGCGCACGCGCAAGATGCCCTCAATGCACTCGTAACCCCATACTTCCGTCCAGAGCTCACGTGGGGTGTGGATCAAGGATCTTTGGAAGCGACTCGCACAACTATTACCTCGTTTTATGACTCTGGTCATTTTGGTCTTGTTTACGTCCTGCAAGCGAGGCTCCTGCAAGCAGGTGTACCACCCAATCAAGACGAGATTGCGCGTCTGCTTCTATGTAAGCAGCATTTTATGCAAGAGTTCGATGAGCTGATAGCTCGTGGATGTCTGTCATTCTCGTTTCCACCCCAGTGGAGACAGTGTCAAATGTTTGCACCAAAAGAACTTGTACATGTTACAGCTGTTGCCAAACATATACTCAACGACAGACGTCCGGACATCCTTGGCCGATTGAGCTTTCACATTCTTTCCGACGCGGGAGCTAGTGTCATATGGGAACATTCCAGCCAAGGAGATCCGGGCAAAGCAATGCACTTCCACTCTGATGACCTCGGCTCCCCTGTCGGATGGCCCATAGAAGCTATGGACAGCACCGATATACTTGGGCGTACGGCGCTACATATCGCCGTCCGTCAAGGCAGCATCGATTCTGTCATGACGTTGTCAAAAGCTGGTGCTAACATGCATCGGTTATGTCTGAACGGGTTGTCGTTGTTGCATATCGCCGCCTGTCACGGACATACAAATGTGGCGCGTCATTTGGTCTACAGGATGCACTATCAAGAATGCAAAGAGCAATGCCACACAATCAACGGGCTGTGTCCGGACAGCGAAGTTCAATACTTGTATCAACTTGACGAACTCGATGGTCTGGGGCGTACTCCATTCTGGTATGCTGCTCGTGGCTCCCACTTTGAAGTCATGAAGTTTCTTACCGAGAGAGTGAATTTGAAAGTTTCGTCGGAGCAGTACATTCCCGTACAGATCAACACAGAACACATGGATCTTAATAGGCACAGCGCTCTGGCTACAGTGGCGCGCGACGGTCGTGTAGATGTGCTAAAGTTCCTCTTCGGCTTACGAAACAAAACATGGATCCCGCTTCCTGAACACTTGATGCCCAATGAGCATCTGCTGCTTGCTTACGCTATGCAATCGAAGAACCGTAAATGCATCAAGTTGGTTCTTTCCCAGCGTCGATGGAGATTTGGTGGTCCCGTCTTTGATAGGGCAATAGAGTATGCAGATCAGAACCTAGACGAGCCACTCCGAGATGAGCTGTTCCGTCTCTACAAGTTCCATGAAGCAATTCAAACAAAGAATCCGTTCACCGGCCTTACCCATCAGGTGTGTTTGGACATACCCGGAGATCACACAGCCGGCTTACTTCCTTTTACCAAACACTTCCCACATCTGGGACAGACGCCGGACCTTGAAACGTATCCTAGCAACGACATTTGTGAAATCAAGAGACCTTCATCCTCACGAACTGAAGAAGCCGTAACAAGACAGGAAGATGCCATAGACGGCTTTGCCGGAGACCTATGAGCATTGTAGAACGCACAAGGTGAATGAGTGTTGTTAGTCTAGAATATCCACAGGCGAAAACGATTTCAACAACGTCCTTTGTCTTTCTGCTCCTACAGACTTATAAAGACTCATCCTTGCTACCTCCAAAATCTCTCACACAAACAAATTCGATTCATTCGATGAAATATTTCCATACGCCACTCACTCCAACGACTCCAACAATACAAACACGCATCACTGCTCAAGAGATGGAACCTATCCCAGTAGGTGTCATAATCGGTCTTGTCGTATCCGGAGTTGTGGTTCTCGCTATGATGCTTTGGGTCATTCGGAATGAGCTGACTTGCTGTGGTGGTGGAAGGGATGTAGTGTGAATGCTTGATCTTGCTGGATCACACTTCGGTAAGCCAGTGATGGTTCCGTAGGTTAAGAGAGGCGTTAGCGACGCTGGGTCGTTATCTTTGTGTTTTTGATGGGTTGGGTTGGTTTTACTTATGGTCAATTGAACATGGACTCATCTCGCTTTAGAGAAACGCGTAGTACAGAGAGGAATGTAACTTGTAGTTTCTCTGACGTTGACAGTTCTTCAACAGAGAATATGTTTTGTGAACGCTAAGCACCTGCTCAAAAGCTAGCTACCTTTGTCTAGATCAGTTCGAAAGGTAGGCTATGTAATTGTGGATGAATGTGTATTTTAACGCTGGAGTGAGAAAACAGGTTGGACGCTTTTTGGGACGGTGGAAAACTAGAGTATGCCGAAACAAAAATACATGCGTTACTAGAGAAGCTGTGGACCAATATCATGTAGCACAACAACTACAAGTCAACAAGATGCCTCTTGAAAATCATAGCATGGTGAACGCGGAAACGACAAAAATGTATGCGTTTGGTATTCACCCAGCGATTGTTCTCTCAGTGACAGACTTCCAATTCACTGTAGTCGATGAAAAATCCAACAAAAAAACATTTGATAAAGAAAGCTAAACATGTTCAACGTCAAAAGAAAAATGCTCTAGCTCCTGCGCAAAGGTCAGAAACAAAAACAGCGCCTACACGACACAACGTTCGAGATGCAGTACAACCTCAATGTTCATCGCACATGCGAACTCAGCCTCTAGGCTGGGGTCTGGCAGTGTGCATTGCAAACACACTCACACTAAACCAGCATATATGCTTCCCACAGCAGCGTCCAAACTCTGATCTGCTGACTCGATGAATAGTTTCTGAATGGATTCCAGCGATGTTGCGTCTTTCGGCTGGATCTTCGAAGCTAGAGGTCGCCAATAGGCAATTCCCAGCAAGACTACGCCTAGACTGTACAGATCGAGCGTTTTAGTGAAGCCCTTACTCATGTATGGGTGATAGTAGTAGTTGAGACTGTTTTGGCCACTGGGTTGTGTTCTGATAGATTGCATCTTTGTATCCCGAGCGTACTCGAAGCCAGCTAGATAGGGATTGGTAACGGGGCCTGTCGGCCCAGAGAAGAAGAGGATGGTGTCGCTGCGAAAAGCTTTGTGCAACCAGTTGGATGAGTGCAATCGCATCAAAGTCGTCGCTAGTGCTTGGGCAAGCCTGAATCTGTCGCCGAGTGATGGAGGCTGCACTTCCTTGTGTTGCTTGATGATATCTAGTAGCGAGACGGGTATAGCCATGCCAAAGTCTTGTGGTACGCGGAACACGAGATCAATTCGGTAAGGGCTGGTAAGGTCGTTGATGTATCAGAAGCGTTTGGTAGTATTTGCCAAGAGATCGAGGTATGTCGCCACCCACTACTCCGGGATCACGAGAATATATGCAAGCTGCTCTACGTTACTTGGGGGAAGTTCGAAACTTTCCCGTGGATTGCCTTGGAGCTTGCCACTTACGGAACTCTGGAAGACGTTCTCACTGCACCGGGCGAAGGCCCAACATACAAGCAAAAGCTCAATGTCACGGTAGACATCGCACTCGGGCTTGCTGCGCTACACCACACGGCAATTGTCCATGGCGATCTCAAGCCGGCGAAAATACTCATCAACAACCATGCGAATCGGCAGATAGTAGGACAAATATCCGACTTCAGCGGTAGTGCCCAACTGGGAGAAGGGAGCCACAGCGTTGGCACTCCGCTCTGGTCAGCACCCGAGGTTTGCGCAGCTTGCCCTGTTATCAACTAGAAACTAGCAGATACATGGTCATATGGTCTCATCATAACCAGTATCTGGTCCCATTCCCCACAGCCCGAGAAGAAGTCCAGCTCATGCTATCTGGGCCGGCTTTTGCCCGAGCGTCTCGAGGAAGAGATCAGGGAAACTCGCACCTTCCTACTTAAACTGAGCCAGATTTGAGTCCTGACAGCATCATGTCTCAATGTGCGAGGTTCTCACCCCCTGTGGTAACGATACTCAGCAAGACGCTATCACTACAGTAGATAGGTCGGGTTTTTTTAACCCGAGTGATCTGGTATTAATACACGGATTTTGGATAGGCTCATATCCAGAAAGTGCGTGTATATATATCCGTACCATCTGTGTATCTCCTACTCTGTCATTAGCTAGTCAGTCTACCCCTAGCCCTTGACTGTTCCGCCCCTAACCCCTGACCACTCCGAGCTCCGATGACTATGCCCGTGACTCCCCCCTACATCCCGCCCCTGACCCGTGACCCTTACCCCCCTTGCACCACTACAACAATGTCTATCTGTTGCTGACCCTAAAGTGAAAATGTAAGGTTTGGCAGGTTTTTCACCTTCTCCTCTTTATAACGTGGAACTTTGGTAGAGAGAGGAAGGTAGCAAAGAGAGGGCTTGGCAAGGAACACAAAATTTAGGTGAAGGAAATAAAATTTCTAAATCTTGGCATAATTATAGAACTTTTCTTGAAAAAAACCGAATTTTCCTTAGAAAACACACAAAATCTGTGCATTTAGGACCAAAACGGGTAAAAAACCCGACCTATTGACCGTAGTGTATCTTGTCAAAGCACGAACAGGACAACCATCGAAGCGTTAGTTCTTCAGGGTCTTGGACCTTGTTGTGCACTGTTGGGTCGACAGTGAGTATCCAATACGAGTGCTTTGGCATTGGATTGGGAGGCAGACTAACAGCAGCAGGGTTACCATTGATTATTCTCATGACCCTATTCCTAAGTGCCGACCCTTCAAGGTATGATTGGACATCGGTATGTGAAGCTACTAACTTACCCCTACTCAAGGTCTGGTCGCACAGATATCGAAGTCGCACAGAAGAGTATAAGCAAATTGTCTATCAGCACCTAGTTGCAGCATCTAAGCTGCTGAGAGATGCCATACAGCTAGAAGAGAGTCCACTTATCACGACAACGTATTGTCCTGCGGAGCGTCAGATTGAACATCAGCCGGTCTCAGAGCTCTCGCAAACATGCGTTATCCCGGCAGTGAGGCTTTCAGTAAGAAACTTGATGTGTTTTCATCGGCAAGCCATTATTGCCTTCCAGGTCGCACTGAGCAACTGCTGTGGGCTGGGCGTTCAGTTGAACGAAGTCGAATTTCTGATTTGGGCACTCACCGCTGCCAAGGGAGGCCACAACCATGCCATGTGGATGGTACCATTGATTAGTGAGTCCTGCATAGGAGCTTACGCAGACGGTACATTTCTCAAAGCTTGTCTGGTGGTTGGGTCATGTATTGGCTCAATACCATTACTCGCTGCTCTGGGACGAACTGACCGTGCTTTGTATGAGTCGACGCTTAGTGCCCTACGATCGAAAAAGCGACCAGACTTCGATACTGGGTTCCCGAGCGTTTTCGTAATTTGGGAAAGGTTTTTAGAAGCGACGTACCTAGAGCTGTCAACTTGCAGTCTCATCGAAGCTCTCGAATCGCATAATGTCGAGCGAGCCAGAACAATTTTGGAGGCTGGAGCTGCGGACGTGACAGAAATGGTTGATAAGCGTGGTTATAACGTTCTTCACGCAATGAGTTTCCTGGAAGACAAAGACACAGAAGGACTTGCGCTGTTAGCTTACGTGCACGGTGCTGATCTGCAGTGGGTAGCTACCGCTACTGAGTCGACGAGTTGCTTTCTGTATAGGGGGGAACTTATCGGCACACCAATCTACTGGGCTGATATTAAGGGAATGTCTTGTCTGGTCAACAACTGCTGGACATTTTTGAAGAATCAGCAATTGTTTTCGAGGATATGGGCCCTATGATGGTCAATGTTGCTTCTTTGCATCATTTCGAGATCCTACACCTCTTCATATCACAGCTCGAGAGAACAACGGAGCTGTTTTTGAATGACAATACGGTCCAAGAAAAGCAGTTTCTAATACAAGTTCTCCTTAGTGCGGTACTAAGATCTGTGGATGTTCTCCCCCTGTCGCGCCGCATGCTTCACGGCGCAGATTTCGTTTCAGCACGGTTTAAAAACGCTGATGTTATTACTAGATCGAGGTGCCAATCCCCTATCACCTTGTTTTGGATTCGAGCATTCCTTCTATACAAATCGCGGCTTCAACGCGCTCACTCTCGCGATTGCGAATAAAGATGAGAAGTCGTTAGCAGTGCCTTTGACTCACTTGCAGGGTTCCATGGATGAGAGTCAGATACGGGAAGCGGTGGATGGTAACATACAGAGCTGTGTGATTGACAACTCACTAAGTTGTCTTGAAGTACTGTTGCGGTTCTTCCCGCAGATCGTCAACCCCCCGGCAACGAGCTCCGGGACACAGATCCCAACCCCACTCAATATGGCTGCAAGGCATTCAAACCCAGCGTACTCTCTTGCGCTACTCGAAATGGGGGCTGACGTTGCTATATGGCACAACGGCCTTTCTCCATTAGTGGACAGCCATTTGGACACCGCTCAAGTAATCTACAATCTCTGCTCGTAAAAAGAAGTCCAGAAAACGTTCGGGTACAACAAAGCCAACGGTTTCACTATGACGGGGAGGTTGATGTCGATTTGGCGGACAAGCCGCAAGCCAAGAGGTCTGGTTCGTGCCATGAGATGGCTTCAAGAAAGATATGGTGCCTTTTTTTGAATGCCATATAGATGGCCCCCCTGTCTGGACTGAGATATTATGTCGCCGGGCTTCGTTTTCCGCAGCACAAGTCAGCCTTGACAATTCCATGCTGGCGACGTCGTTTGACATATTCCCGGACAAACTTGATCATCCGGACCAGGACGGCCTATTTCCGATCCACCGAGCCACAGTCAACGGCCATCATTATGCGACAGAGACATTGCTGCATCGCGGTGTTGACATCAATGCCGAAAGTGAGGGTCCTATTACATCCGATGCTCTCTCACGTAAGAGCCCTGTACCAAGAGGTCTCACCGCCTTCTCTTTAGCTGCTGAACGTCTTGACAAAAAGGCGCCGTTCGACATTCTCCAAGGTGGCAAAGTCGAGATTCGACGATAGCGTGAAAGTATGAAAGATATACTCAAGCTTTTATTGAGTAAAGGGGCTACTATCGGAGAGCACCCTTGAACCATCGACTCCTATCGCTCTTTGCAATACACGGTGCCACGCTGTCATTTTACCACGCCGGATCAACGCGACGAGGACGATGAACTCGAGTGGGGCGAAGGTGTATGGCCAAAGAAGCTTCCCAGTGATTGGAAGAGCTCACATAAAAACCAAAAACAGGGTGGGGAGCTTATGGACCCACTGGCGAAGAACGCGTGGCGCTGCTCGCTCCCATCACGTCTCCAAGGGGGAAAACGCAAGATGCGTTGAGTGACGACGAGAATGCAGACTTTGCTCGGTGCAAGAACTGGTTGATACACACAAAGATCAGAATGGACTCTTATCGACAGCACAGTTTTCAATGGGATATTGTTAGCTTCGAGAGACAAGCAACGAACCAGAATTCATTTTCTGCGAATTGGGAGCATTGGCACTCATGTCCGTTACGGCAGACAGCTTACTGTCCCCACACGGCTCGCACGATGAAGCATGAGGCGGACAAGGTCAGTTTGTAGAAGTGAGAAGAGCTTGAAATATCACTGACTGAACCAGTGCCCTGTTAAAGAGAATGAAGATCCGCTTGACCAGAACCGCAAAGGCAAGCAAGCTGCTCCAGGCGAGCCGACTACTCAGGCTGGGGGGCGGGACTGAAAACATCATCGCAGACTTGACCGCAGCTGACATATGCTCAAAGCAGTCTATAATGTCTTGCCGATCTCGCCAAACAGTAGACGTATGACTGTCGCGTTGACAGACTCAAACAACAGCCTTACAACTAAAACCACTTCCCAAGCACGCGTCGCTTTGGGCAGCACAAGGGGTTTTCTTGAAGCTGCAATTGGGGAAGTAGAGCGACTTACGCCAAATGGTACTGGGAATATTTGATCTAGATGATGAAGAATACCTTGTATTTTCGAAGACACAGGATGTTGTAGGGTTTTGGTCAATACCCATTGAGGCATTCGGTCCTGTACCATGCAGAGGTACCGTGCGATACTCATAGCGGCTCTGTAACTTGACTATGTTCGAGTTACAGATTAGGCTTGGCTTGTTCATGGTGATTGTAGGCTAAGTCTTAAATGTTTACCGTGAATAGTGAGTAAAACGAAAGTAATACTTAGTTTGACGAACAATCTTGCAGCAAACATCATAGCAGCAATGAAGAGAAAGCACAGAAGCCCGGGTGGCAGGCCGCTGATTGGCCCTTGCCTGTCTCGCCTCGGTGGTGCGGGGTCGCTGCCGCGTGCTAGAAACCTTGTAGTGGGCGCTCTGATCTTTACACAACTACTCATCATGGCAGAACAGCTGGGGTATAACTTCAAATACGATCCCTCTGTCGCAGAGTTCGCTATTTCAAAACATGCGTACTTGGAAACTCATCCGAGGGCGTCTTTCAAACTCATTGCCACAAGTGCACTAGTCCTAAACACGAATTCGGCTTCAGCACCTCGCATTCTCCTTCTTCAACGCGCTGCCAGCGACTCAAATCCTGGAAAATGGGAGCCTCCCGGCGGAGCTGTTGACGACGATGACTTGAGCATCCTGCACGCTGCTGCACGTGAGTTATGGGAGGAGGCCGGTCTTCGGGCAGCTCGTATTAGTGGACCAGTTGGGGAGCCTCACTTATTCGCCAGAAGCAATGGCGACAGAATATGTCGATTCAACTTTACTGTACAGGTGGAAAACAAAGACGGTGCCTTTTTGACTGCTAGGCTGGATCCTAAAGAGCATCAGCAATCCTTGTGGGCTACCGAAAGCGAGGCCAGTGCGGGGCGGGCCGGTGATGTGAATATAGAATTCGTCCGCGAAGACGTCAAGCACACAGTTCTTTTGGCTTTCGCTCACTTTAAAGATCAACCCATGGAGCTCCTAATGTAGAACGCGGGACCAGTACAAGCCGTGCTGTAAGCGCCGGTGGCGCTTCGCTATTCACTTGGCGCTACCTAACGCACACCACTCTTCACCCGCAGGGACTCTGGCAATCTACCCCCATCAACGCGCTCTTAGCCCGAGTTCTGTTCAGTTACAACCAGGGTAAAGAAACTTCTTTAGATGTAAGGCTAGATTCACAGGGCTAACACAGCTATTGAAACACAGATATCAAGATGTTCCAGTTCAGAGAAGAGCATTATTCATCGGCAACGACAGACGCGAGTGCTGTTGGGAGATCCGTGAACACTCGTATGGATGAGATCTTATCAGCAAATAGCAGCAAACGTGGCTTCATCAAGAATTTGAGGAAACATCTGGACGATGTCAAGGGCAAGGCGCTTTCCGACAGCGAGAAGACCGAAACCTTTGAGATATCTCGTTTTCTGCAAACAAAAGGCCTTGCAATGGAATCTCGTCAGCCGAGCGAAATGCGCAAGATTCTCGCGAACGACTTACAAGAGCACTGGAAGGACATGTATCAGGACATGAAATCTACTTGTGCAAGAGACGATATGCCTGAAGGAGTAAGCTGCCTTTATTTGGATACACGAATTATAGCTCATACATATAGATTGCCAAATATGTCCCAAGATACGTAAGCTGAATCACGGCACACAGCAGGGAAAAACGGCACTGACACTTACTCTCGCAGTTGGACAAGCTGAATAATTTGGTAGTAAGGCAAAGTCGCGATCAAGCTGTCGAGCCAGAGCTAAAAGTAACAGGCATCTCCAAGCAAAACATACAATGCATGGCGCATCGACAACGATGATCTCTTTGCTGAAACATATTGTACGGAACTACCGTTTACTACCCAAGGCTCTGAGGTCCAAATGTGTACATGCTGCAAAGGAATCCTGTCAGAGAAGCTTATCGACAGATCAGTTACTGTGGAGATCGCCCGCTTTCTAACATCTGCGGGAAGCTGTCAAGTCTGCAACTTACTCATCAGAGCATTCCTCGATGATGTGAGCAACGATGGGACTATCAAACTTTTTCGAACAAAAACGGGTCTCAATGCAGGATCAGGCGAGAAACGGTTGATGAGGATTGGAGCTCACCAAGGTAAGTTCGCCGAATACCTTACTGTTGTAATTGAAAGGACTTGTCGGCTAACTTTCAGAAGACGGATCCAGCTTGGCAAAAGCTTCAATACCACTCGGCCGCCCTGTCTTGCCTGACCCGGATCGTACTGTAAGATTTCACTTGCTCTGTGCGTGGTCTCGCTGGTGTGATCGAAATCACAATTGCAACAAACCAGCTGGCGCCACCACGACATTTCCGACCAGGGTTCTCGACGTTGGTGGCCTAGAAGATCTGGGCTCTCCTCCTGGCTGGATCCGACTGCTCCACGCTCAGGAAAGGAAGAGTGATACCTACATAACATTATCTCACTGCTGGGGCAACCTTTCGGATGCGCAGAAGAAGAGCTTTTGTACAAGCCAGGAAAACTTGAGCCGTCGCTGCTCGGGATTTCATGTGTCGGAACTTCCTAAGACTTTTCAGGATGCCGTGAAGGTCACAAGGGCTCTTGGTCTCTCGTACTTATGGATTGACTCACTCTGTATTATTCAATCAGGGGACAACGGAGAGGATTGGAAACGCGAATCTGTCCAGATGAAGAATGTCTATTCACATGCTTATCTGACGATCGCCGCAACAGCAGCTGCGGACTCCTTGTCGGGGTTTCTTGATAGACGCTATCATCCCGAATACATCTCACTTCGGGACGACTCCAATCAGCGGTTGTTTGTAAGCACTGATATTGACGATTTTGACAGCGATGTTGGTGCAGCTCCACTCAATCAACGAGCGTGGGTAACGCAAGAGATGGTGCTTTCTAGGAGGACCGTTTACTTCAGCAGCAAACAGATGTACTGGACTTGCGGTGAGGGCCTCTATTGCGAAAATCTCACCAAGCTTACCAGGTATGATAGTCTTACTTCTTGCTTTTGCCTCTGATTGACTTTCCAGTCCACCAAACAACACATACTTCACACTGGACCCAGCTTTTCCAACTAGGGTGCTTCGTACGAATGCTCACGATCGTGTTGAGAACTGCATCCACTTTCTCGTTGAGGATTATACGAGGAGAGCACTCACATTTTCAAGAGACAGAACGGCCGCCATCGACGGCTTGGAGAAGAGTGTGGCAGAGGGTCTCCGCTGTGAAGGATGATACGGCATTTTTGAGCCATGTCTGCATCGTAATTTGCTATGGCAATTGATGGATCAAAAGACTCAGAGGATCGACTACGCAGGCACGGTGCCATCGTGGTCATGGATGGCCTGTACCGGACCAGTGAAGTACTCAAAAATTGACTGGAGGGAGCCGGTATTGAACCTCAACCTCGCTTTCCATAAGACACGCAAGGATGCATTGGAAACAGACCTGGGGGGCTTGGTTAATTGTGCACTGAAGATAGAAAGAGATGACTTTACTTTCATCGACAGTACAGGAGCTAACGTTGGGTGGCTCAAACTCGATGTCAAAGACGACGAGAGCATGAACGCCGCTCTTCATTGTCTCGTCGTGCTCCGATATAATCGGGGCGGCTACCCCAGTGGCCCACCAGAGTATTGGTTCATTGCCGTCATGCCTACCGGAACCGAGAACGAGTATAAGCGAATTGGGCTAGGCGCAGTCGAGTGTCGTTTTGTCTCGAAGGTTCAAGATAGCGTAAGAATAATTTAAGCAACGCTTAGGCAATACAAGAGAAGGACACAGCCTTGCGATGAAAAGATATTGGTTGAGTGTATACATCAGACAAGGGAAAACATAGCCTTCTGATGTCTTCATCATCATCGTCAGAGGTTCTGAACGAGTCCAGACGAACGGACGTTGGCTTGCTACTTCACGTCCTGTATACCAATCTCAAGTAGAAAAAGGGTACCAGCCTAGCGTGCACAGACATTCGAGTCCCATGATTCAACTAGCTTGCAGTGACCGAACTACACCGTAGGCAAAATATTCGTCAATCCGCTTGAAGTCCGCACTTCAGAAGTGTGGAAAGAAGTTGGACCATTCGACGTATCGAAAGCTACTTGTCTTGCCGGCAGGGCGCGTGATCCAGCGAGAGCTTGTCCAAGAATACAAAGCCGCGCGATTCAATAAAGGCCAACATGACTTATTGTAAGGGCATATTGAAAAAGCGGGTGCATCTGCTTGCACAGTTGCGTAACGGTATGAACCACAGCGGAGCCTGATAAACGACAGATCCTCGCTGGTTGCCAGTTGACGATAAGGAAAAGCGAGCCGAAAGAGAAGCCGCATGCAAGGAGCGCTAAGTAGGTGCTACGCGAGAGATATTGCTCTGCCAATGTTGGATAGTCAAAGTTCCACGCGATGAAATGTAGGCAGATGAAAGAAAGTGAGATGACGGTGGAAACGCCCATGTCAACGAAGTGGACCTTGCCGGGGTTCATGCGGGAGGTGTTTTTGAATGTGGATATTGGTCTTTGGTCAGGGTCGGCATCAAAGCCAGACAATAGTTCCAGTCTAAACATGATAGGTTCGGGGATCTCGTGCGGATCTGATTCTGGTTTGACGAAGTCCAGCGGTGTGAGGCAGGAAGGGGCATTTGCTGAATAGCCTGCTTGTCGCAAGAAGTCTTCTAGACGTTTACCTTCCTTGAGGTGCCGGGTGATTGTTTTTGGAACGTCCGCTGGTTTGTGAAACCAAAAGCAAAATGTTGGAAAAGTGCACAGGACTATAACGGCGATGTCGAGCTCAAAGGTTGATATTGTATAGCGCTGGACAGCTCTACCAATGCATCGTATGGTAAACCGTAGTATTTGTACTAAAGTTAAGATTCGAACAAAATAATCCGCTTTTTTCCCACTCCAGAGTGTTGCATGGTCAACGGTAGGTAGATCCATGCAGCTTTCTACTACTAGGTAGTGAAGCTGGTATGCATTCACAGGGAAATGTGGATAATCCGGCGCTTTAAGCAGAAATCCTCCCATATCTGCAAAGAAAACATGAGTTAAAGACGAAGTAGGCGATCTGGTTTTCCTGAATGCTGAGAAAGAGTGTTTTGCAGACAGCCATTGATTCTGTGGGAATGATGCCAAGATCTCCGGAGAGAATATTGTAAACGCCACCCAGGAGAGCTTGATCGATAAGCCCGAACGAGTTACATGCGCTCTGGATACGATGAGAAACAGAACAAACCAACTGCACAAGAATGTAGTGGCAATGGAGCTCCATATAATGTCGATGGTTCCTCGTTCATTTGATGAATAAACCCTGCCGTGGATCAACGTGTCGTTCATGAGTACTGGGTGTTGAAATTGTGGGTAGACGGCAGTATACAAAGAGTTCACTGATCTGTTCGTGTCATGGATCCCGAACCAATTCTTGTCTTCGAACAGACCCATTAATCATCGAAGACGGCCCCCGCCACCTGTAATCTGCAGCATTGCTTACACGCCGGGGTTGAGAGGTAGCCGCCAGGGCTTCCTCGATGTGGACTGCACCATGTTTGCTTTTGCAAATTGGCCCCTGAGTCTTCGCACTTTGTGCACGTGTCAGGTTATGACAAGGCTACAGTTGGTTGGGAGTGTGCTGATGAATCATCTAATTCATGCAGCTGTGGACAACACGCGATCACTTGTGTGGCAAAGTCCATAAGAGATCAAATCGTGTGTGGAGCAACTCGCTCTTAAACTCCCTTCTTGTGCGAGTGTTCTCGGTACAAAAAAAACTATACCACTTGTCTACTTGATCTTTGTCTTACCTAAATCCTCATTCAATATTCTTGTGCGTTATACACGTTCTTGGCTCGCTTCGCTTCACTATTAGGCGCGTTGTCTCTGAAGCTTCACATGCTTCGACAGAGGGTGCGACCTGGTAGCCGCAAATCTGGGATCAGTCTGCTCACATTACATACCAGCATGATGTTTGTGCTGACATTATGTATTTGCGCCACTGAATTCTACAACTTTTTATGTCCACAGGAATGTTTTGTTTGTAGTGCACTACCGCTGGTATCGAATAAGATGAGATACCAACAGCTAGAACGAAATGAAGTTATAGCACAAACATCTCATATCGCCAGCAGACATAAAATGCTGTCGGTATGTAAACGGTACCAGTGGTAAGTAAGCTGCACCAACAAAAGACAGAAATACTGTCACTATCAAGTCCCGGCACACTACTTCCTCTTTCGAGTCGTCCGTTAACGTGGATGTTTATCAAAGCATCAGGACTCTATGAAGGGGTCCCAAGCTGTATGTCATCACAGGCAGGAATATTGGAATGGGCTTACTAGCCATACAGATAGGTGATGTCATCGTTTCTGTCGCCAATTTAGCAGCCTCCGTCATACTTTGTTTGCCCGACTATCGTTTGTCTGGAGGGGAACGGTGGTATGCCGACAAGCTATGAAAAGCATGCGAGACTAGCTCTTGCCTAGAAATACCCGACTCCGATGATGAGCTCTTGTATAGAGCCTGAGGGGTCTAAAAAGCTTTAGAGAAGGTCACAGTACCCAAACAGTCGTTGGTAGAATTCCATAAGAATCCTTTTCACATGTATGGAGATGAGCAACGGCATCCCACATAACATCACATAACGTCGAGCAAAACTTCCTGCCCAACTCGCTCTCTCCTTTAGTACAACTTCAAGGATGTTGTTATAAGACTTCCTGGTCTGGGTAACTATGCTCTTATCAAATTGTGCTCTACATAGACCAATTTGTTTCCTCTTTGAAAGCGTCTGGAACAGGTGGCTGGCCACCCCTACAGCCACCTCGCCGCACTTTGACATTGCCCACACCGTCCATTTCAATAGGCTCAAGAACATTCGGCGCGGCCGGCTGCGTACGCGACAGCAATGATGCAACTTGTAGGGAGCGGATAGATGGCGGTCCACGCGGATTTCTTGGACGATCCGCAAGCAAACATTCGCTTTTCAAACGTCGTGTAATAGCGGTGCACCCTTTATCGGTGACATAGTTCCACCTCTCCTGTGAAAATCGACCAATCAATACCACTTCGTTACGAGCCCAAGCCACGAGAATGGAAGGAACAAGGATCCTAGGCAGCTTGGTTAGACGTGGATATAAGAGCAATGTCTTCGTTGTCATAATTCCGCTATGACTTTCCCCTCTCTTCATCTTCAGCCTCAAGATCGTCATCTGCTTCTCGTCCACTTACCTTCCGCTTACGGGCACGCATCCCTATGATCTTGTCTGCCTCGGCGTATAAACTAGTCCAAAAGTTCAACCAGCTAACTCAATTAGATTACAAAGTCTGCAATTCAGAAAAGAGCCCCGCTTCTAACCCAAAGAACGATCACGACCAAGAACTTTTTGAAGAACTGCACCATCGCGACTTTCAATCTACCCATACAATCGTTGGTTTACGTTGTCTGTTCGAAGAGCGGCTAGGTGCTGAACTCCAGCGATTTGAAACGCTCTACAAGCGGGACTTTGTCCTTTCACCACCTCTAGAAGGACTTCCCGAGCGTTGACTCGGAGTCTCCTTCGGCCCTCTTCTCCCATGGAATTGGCAACCTTACCGAGACTTCGTGGACCATAGGGCTTGCCAAGCCCATTTAATCTACAAGGTATGGGCATTACAAGAGTCACGGATTGACATCTAAATCCGTCTTCTCGACAGGGACCATGTTTCACTGCCAGGGCGGATTCCGGCAACTTTGGTAATGCAGGCGGCAAGATTTCCCGAGCATGATCTTGAGAACGAAGCCGGTGTACTGCTTATTGAGCCGATGAAAAAAACTCCATGCGGCAGGACAATGTTACAAATTGGGATTCTGGTCTGGAAAAGCTCTTTCCAGCCTTGGTAGTAAACGTAATTCATTACTGCGGCATAGCCCATGTCGTTTACTGAAGATTGAATCTTCGCTCCTCAAACTCCTTCTTATCCAGAGCTGAGCCATCCATGTAACCATCAAGGTAACACTCTCCAACGAATACAAAGCTATCGCTGTCGTCACACCTGCGCAACAAGACAGGAACACTACAACCATAGAGCACACAAACTGAGTCTCCCCTCATCGCTCTCTCAGACACCATGCCTACATTGCCAGCACAAGTTACCATTAGGCGCAGTGAAAGTCTCACAATAGTGTCCCAAAACCTACCTATGAACGAATCCTGGATGAATTCGTCGTCGTTTGGTGGTGGGCCCGAGTACTCGGTTGCTGTCTGATGACTGTCACGTAGAATGCTTTCAAATGAACGTCCCTGGATTTTTAAAGTCTTCGTCCATTGATACCAATCCTGCAATTTGGTGAGCGTGGATACATTCGACTCCGCTTGTGAAAGTGGTGCACACAGGCGTACGAAGTCGTAGTAGAACTCGGCGGCAGGCATCGGATGGCGGAGAAACCGGTCATTGCGGTCCAATACCAATGCTCTACACACACTCTTCAGTATTTCCGTCGATGAAGCTGGACTTGCCGGACTGACGAGTGCTTCAGTGTAATCGTCAGGCCTTTGAGCGGATGCAGCATTCTTGGAGGCGGCTATCCCATCGATAGTATCTACGATGATTCCCTGGGTCATCAACTGCGAGCCTTCAAAATTGTACACAGCCGGTCTACCCTTCGATGCCGAGTAGTGAGCATATGGACCGTCCCCAACAAACACGGGGGCCCGGAGATTCCCAATCTGTTCGCTGTACGACTGAGAGACCATGAGAGGAGTGACATGAAAGGTGTTCCTCCAGTGCCAGTCGGGTACCCAAGACGGCAACGTGGACTCAGACGGCGCGCTAAATACGGAGGCAAAGCATATAATGTCGAGGGATTTGTACTGTGCAATGAAGGCTTGCGTAAAGCGCATGTAGACATCTTCGCAAGTCAACGAGTAGCTGACATCCAGGAGCGACGACCCGTCGGTAGACATCGCCATCATGCCATAAAGTCGATCCCGGTCATCCGTTACATTCATAAAGCAGAAGTACGCTGCCAGTGATAGCAGCGACCGGGTTGATTTAAGGCCGTCCTGCAATTCGGCCTCGTACAGGTCCCACACTCTCCTGCGGTTGAAACCATACCGGAAGGCCAGTGTTTCCTTGATACCCACAGATGTACATTTGTCCGCTACTGAGAGACTTCTGCACACGGCGGCTTTGCTGGCTTCCTGCAGTCCGCACCAGAACATCATCTTCAGGGGTATGACGAACTCTTGAATGGTCCACACTCTTGACCACCAATTCCGAGACAATAATGCCTCCATCGCCTTCCAATGCGCCATGTACTTGTACGTCTGCAAGTCGAAAGACGTGCGGATCTGTTCGACACTACTCGCTTCTCGTCTGATCTTTTCGAGTAACATGATGAAGTCCATAGCAAGATCACTGTTGTCGGACTCTTCCCCTAGCCATACAACCACCTCTTCAGCGTGATGATAGATCTTTTGCATAAGCCTGACCTGTTGCGCCCTTTCTATCAGGTTGGTCTGATCGATGCACCATGAATCGATCCACCAGCGGCCTTCGCACAGTCTATCTTTCAGTCTCAACGCCTGGATAAATGATAGCAGAGAATCGAGAGCCGGAAGTTCGCTGCCTCCTATGTGAATTGCCCATGACTTTTGCATTCCAGTATAAGGACTGGCCCATGCGTAGGACAGAGATCGGTATGGCGGGATGATGTCGTCGATAGAGTATGTCTCAAAAACAATGGAGGTGCGGTCCTCGTCAGGAAGGAACCTCAGTAGCCGTAGCTGATTGGCTTCTATTGGATCGTACACATATGTCAATTTGGTATCCATGATTGGCCTGTGGACAGAAACGATTGGCATTGACTATCAGGTGGACCTCCAGGTAGTTCAATGCGAGTAGTAACGAGGATATCAGAGAAATAAAAGGTGGGGCATAGCTGGGGATATGACTACACATTACGCTACTGCCAAGTCTTGCGTTGCATATGTTTGCTGCAGGCGGTTCCCAAAGGCTGCAAGTGGCCCGTAAGCTGCAGGTCGCAGAAGTACATTGCGCCACCACTCTCACATGCGAGAGCACTGACGCAGTTCAATATTTAGTGATTGGTGTAAGTTGGTTCAACAAATTCCACTAATAGTTATATTAAGATGAGGTCTTACGGAACACCAGCCGCCATGCCTTGGTGATAAAATTTAATGATAATTGAAGTAGAAGAAGAAGAAGAAGAAGAAGAAGAAGAAGAAGAAGAAGAAGAAGATGAAGAAGTAGATGATGAAGAAGAAGAAGGTGAAGAAGCATAAGAAGAATAAATAGTACATAGAAATAGGATAGTAAAACTAGATACAAAAATAATATTCTAAAAAATTGA